>WBNH01000953.1:79184-254069 GCA_013401255.1 Urocolius indicus
TTCCTCCTTCTCCGACTGTGGGGTCCGCATGGTCGCCTCCATCTTGTAGCACTCTTACACCTCCTGCCTGGCACCTCAAATTCCCGTCCCTAAATAGTGATCGTAGAGGTGCCAGATTGGCCCAGCCAGGCCGGGGGTGGGTCTGAACCCAGGAGTCGGGGGAGAGTCTAAAAAACTTTTACTGGGTCTTCACTGCAACCCGCTCCCCCTGTTACTAAGCAAAAGCAACTCCTTGCAAAACCATGACGCTTGGCAATTACCATCACGGGCTAAACAGACTCAACTTGGCGAAAAAAAAGGAATTAAATTAATTACCAGGTTCAATTGAAGTAGGGTAATGAGTAATAAAACCAAATCTTAAAACCACCATCCTCTCACATCTCTATACTTCCCAGGCTTAACTTCACTCATGACTTTCTCTACCTACTCCCCACCAGTGGTGCAGGGAGACAGAAAATGGGGGTTGTGATCAGTTCATCACACGTTGGTCCTGCTGCTCCTTCCTCCTGAGGAGGAAAACTTTTCACAATCTTCCCTTGCTCAAGTGTAGGGTCCCTCCCATGGGAGACAGTTCTCAACAAACTTCTCCAACATGAATCCTTCACGTGGGTTACAGTTCTTCTTGAACTGCTCCAAAGTGGATGCCTTCCATGGGGTAGTCCTTCAGGAACAGACTGCTCCAGCGTGGGTCTACAACAGGGTCGTAAGTCACGACAGAAAACCTGATCTGGCATAGGGTCCTCTCTGGGCTGCAGTTGTATCTCTGCTCCCCTGTGGCCTCCATGACTGTAGGGACAGGGCCTCACCATGGGCTGCACCACGGGCTGTGAGGGAACCTCTGCTTTGGTGCCTGGAGCACCTCCTCCGTTTATTCACTGACCTTGGTGTCTGCAGAGCTGTTGCTCTCACATATTGCCACTCCTTCCTCTGGCTACATGCTGTTGTGCAGCTCTTTTCCCCTTCTTAAATCCATTCTCCCAGAGATGCTACCACTGTCACTGATGAATTTGGCCTTGGCCAGCAGTCAATCTGTCTTGGGAGCCAAATGGCATTTGCTACATCAAGCTTCCAGAAGCTTTTTGCAGAGGTCACCTCTGTAGTCATCCCCCCCCCCCCAAAACCTTGCCACACAAACCCAATACAGGTTTTTAGTCAACTTGTAAAAAAATCTCCCCCATTCCTTTGTAAGCTCTAAATTCACATAAAAGGGCTACAGAAAGTACAACAGAAGACAGTAAAAATGTGGAAGAAATAAAAATCAGGCATTGTTTGTCAGAACTATTGATGATATCCATGGCATACTATTGATGAATTATTATAAATTAATGTTTTACTGGTTTCATTATAAGACCCAGAGACCTCAATTAGAAGTGTACGTAAAAGTATGTATACATATGCATTGTATGCAGAAATACAAATGCAGGCTATCCTTTCAGGAAGACCAGAAGTTTTTAAAGCTCTCATCCCTTTCACTTGGCTTTACACAAGTGTGCTTTTATAAAAATCAAGGCAAAGATGAGCCTTGAGGGAGATGGAGGACAGGAAAAAGACAAATAAATCAGTAACCGTCATTTACAGATCACAGGGCATGAAGAAGTAAGCATGAAAAATTGCTGGATTGACTCTTGAGGTACTTAAAACCAACAAATACTGAACCTTTTAGAGCAATTTAACTACCCAGATCATTATTTAGTAAAAAATATAGCCAAAGCATGCATAATCAAAGAGTTCTTTAAATTGCATGGAGACAGCTTTATGGTGTTTGGCTTATACATCAGAGCACTGGCCTGTCGCCTATAGATGCATTTGAGACATTTGGCAAAATAAATAACAAATAATAAATACTCAAGCATTTGATGTAGAGTTTTATAAAACCTTGCCTCAAAATTAGTTCAGAATTGCCTGGGATAAGAGAGACAGCTTTCAAAATATTCTTGAAAGAATTAAAAAATATTTACAGTGCTTTGCTTTAAAACAACATCATCTGGAAAAGAAGAAACCTGGAAAGTGTTAATACTACACAGGGCTGGATGCAACCATGGTATGGCTAAGGGGGTTGCAGTGGAATATGGCTGGTCCCAAGACCCCTGGCATAGGTGCTGTGTCATGTAGTGCTAAAGCAGATAACAAGGAGGTAGAGTGGGTTGTCTTTGCTCCTGAGATAGACACGTTAGCTGAAAAACAGTTGAGAATGAAATTATTAAAGAGGCACTTCCAGCACAGTCAGGTAGCAAAGTCAGCTCACGTGAAAGCCATCTTCCTGTTTTACACACAGAGAGGTCTCATACTCTCCTTGGAACTGCACTCTGATCTGTTGTGTGCATTTCTAGATCTCCCATCAAATAAATGTGCTGCATATTGAAAGGCATCAGAGAAAATCAGTGAAACAGATTGAGTTAAGATTGAAACATGTTGATAGATGACCTGTGCTTGTACTTGAATTATGGAATTGGATGAGGTGGTTTGGAAGAGGCAAGGGTATGATAAGAGAACTAAGGGCACATTGCAGGGCTACAGATGGGACAAGGGGCCAAAACTTGGCTGGAAAACCTTGAGGTGGAAAACAAGAACAGTTTCCCAACTATGAACTCTATAGGAGTAGTCTTAGGGGGAAAAAAATGATGGTGCTCTTGCTTGGAGACTATTTGAATGAGAGATGACAGTGAACAAAGTAATTTGCTGGAGACACTCTGTACTGTTGGGGTGTCTCAACAAGATCTCTCCTATTCATGTATTTTGTTTCTGTGTGCTAAGAACAGCCACCATGGTAGTTAGGCATTCATTCAAAAGAAAAAGCAAATTACTTGTCTCATTATTCACAGACTGTTAGAGATGCAGCTTAGGCCCATTCAGTTTCAGTATTTCAGTAATGCTGATACACATCTGGAAAGGGCTAAAGAACATGCTGGTGTAAATTATGAGGCTAGTACATCCATTTTAAGCTGGTAAGGGCACGTGTGTGTGTGCACGAGGGAAGATGGGGGAGATGGATATTCTGGCTTGTGTAAATTTGGCTGCATGCCTCATGCTCACACATGCAGATCATTGCAGACTGATGCATAAATCGTTCTCTGGCTTATTTATAAATGTTTCCACTTAAGCACATTTATTTAAAAAATTGAAATTACAATCATTTGCCATCTTTTCCAACTTCACTCTTTTTTAGGAGGCATGGAGAACATGAAGACTCTTTGGCTGAAAACAAAAAATGAGGGGAAGACAGAGAAATTAGTGAAGATGTGGAATCTCCAAGGCTTAGCTAGAATGTGAGCATGCATATTCCCTCCTGCACCGAGGGCTTCAGAGGCAAGGGCAGCACTGATTCGAAGGATGTTTCCTTTGCCAGCATTTAACAGCACCTCCTGCTGTGGAGGGGATGGAAGCAAGGCAGGAGCAAGGGAGTGAGCGCTCCCTCCTTCCTTGATCTTGGCAGCATTTTTCTGCTACCTGCCCTAGATAGTTTCAGGACAAGATTTTCCCCAAAGGTCCCTTAGAAAGCACTACAAGAAAGCATTACAATGTCAGGATTATGTTGCCTTGAGGCAGGAGCAGCACTCCTACTCCCACACCTGCACTTCAGGCTGTGTTCTAAAAGAGGATCAAGGACCTTCCACTGCCCCTTGAATGTGAGGAGCCCTCTGGCCATCCCAGCCTTCCACTGCAGCTTAGGGAAATAAGGGGTTTGGCTGGGCTCAGAGCTGGCCGGGGAGCTTCAGTTTGTTTTACACTGTCTCTAGCCCCATTTCACTGCTGGAGCAAGAAGTGCAGGAGCAGTTTCTGCTGGGAGCCTCTGCACAGAGAACCTGGGCTCGCAGCCTGCCCTGTGCTGAAAATCACAGTGCTATGCATTACGTGCAGGTTATTAAAGATTCTGCTTACTTTACAATGGTCTGTTAACAGCTCTAATGTCTTTAACATGTGCAGTCCATTGACTTTTAAGTAGCATTTTATTGAAGTAACTGCCGTGGTTATTAGGCAGTAAGATTTACGCTTCATTTTCAGTCTTGAATCTGGAAAACTGGAAAGAAAAGAAGAGAAAAAAAAGAGAGGAATTGAAGCAGAGAGATGACATCTACCAAGAGAGAGTGAGAGTGCATTTGTTGTGCACTCGTGTGACACCATCCCTATGTTTGCCAGGAAATGATTCCCCCAAACCTCAGGATGCTGAACAAACTGCTAACAGAAGAGATACGCAGAGCACCGTCCTCCTTGGTGAAAATTCAGTACGAGCTGCTTTCTTTTCCCCTCTCAGTATGAAATAATATTTGCAGATGTGAACTGAGGGAGAGGTTTGTGGCACATTTACATCGCAATGCGGTTTGCATTAAGGAGCTGGCACTTGACTTTTGCTCATTGAAGAATTAACATAAATCTTAAACCTTCATAATCCATTGGCACGGGGCAGCAAACAGGGTATTTGAATGCAATGCTGCATGTTTCTACTGGCTGGCTGCTTTAAAGTCTCACATCTTGCATAAATCTCTTTTTAATGTGAAATGAAACGTTTAAAATAACTTGTTAAGCGATGATGGTCAAAGATTTTTTTCTTTTTTTTTTTTTTTTTTTTTGATCTGGAATTTTATGAGGTGCATTTTTTCATTCCCTAAACTGCTTCTTTCAGTCTTGTCATTTTTCTGAGCCACCACTTAGGGCTGACTGGTGCACCCAAGGGCTGCGACCGCTCTCGCACAGCTTTGTAAAACCAGAGATAAGACATTTTTGTACATTTATGGTAAAACAGAGATTACAGCCTACTGGCTGGTCTTGGCCTACATTAGTTCCTTTGTTTTCAGAGATGTAATCTCTTCTTTTTCATCCCATCACCCATGTCTGAACTGATGGAAGATGATTGTCTGTCATACTCCAGGCTTAAGTTACTAGCCTTTCAGCTGCTCAGAGGCCTTGAGAAATGCACTAATATATTCACAACAGGAGGAAACTGCCAACAGAAACAGATCCTGAACTGGTTCCCAAACAGGATGACAAAAAAAGTCCACTCGGACCACACACAATCCCTCTGCTTTGCATGTGGGTCCCGTTGCGCGCACTCGCTTTGCTTTTGCTGTATAAACAGCAGACAACTGAACTCTGTAGTTTGGTACACAAGAATGTCTCAGTGTTTACGAAATATTGCATTTAGCTCAGCACCTCAGAGTTTGCCCTGGTAAAAAAAAAAACATTTCTCATGGAGATGTTCTGTGCCCTTTGGAAAACACCACTGCAGCCTCCTTTCAACAACGTCCGCAAATTCCAGAGTGGATGGAGCAAGGCACCTGCACACGCTTTATATTTCCTACAGCTCTTAGGAAATCTTTGATCTCAAGTTATTCTTATTTATGTTACTGTGGCTAAAGTGAAGGAAAAACAAAACAACAACTGTGCATTGAAGCTATAGAATAAGCCCAAATTGTTCTCTTTAAAACAATGATTAATCAGGCTGTTTATGAAAATAATGCTTTGATGATGCCATGCATCTAAGCCAGTCACAAAGCTATTTGGAAGGAGAGCTTCAAGCACACACTTTCTTCAGCAGGAGAGAGAAAAATCCTGGGAAAGCAAAGTCAAGTCTCTATGAAAAAGAGTGGCGAAATCTAAAGAAAGAAGCACAAATTGTAAAAGTCTAGAGCCTAGAGTACCTGCAGAGCATCTTTCTGGTTTAGACTAATTGTGAAAGCACTCTGTGCCATGCAGGGAAAAGTTTATTATGATCTGAAAATGCTTAGCAGTTCTAAATTCCCAGCTCAATATAAAGCCTCTATAGGGGACTTTTCCAGCACTGGATAATAGCCTAGCCCAACACCTTTAATAAAATCAAGGTGACAGACCATGAAAACATTTGCTTCAGCACTATAAGCAAATCTGATACTGTTGCTGAAAGATGCCTCGAGGCATCTGTACAAGTCTTCAAGAGAAGTGGCGGTGGTGCTAGTATGTGGGGGGCTTCAGGCCAGCGAACCCAAAGCCCCTCACGGACAATGACTCCAACTTTGAAATTTTAAACTGGTTACAAACACAAAAAGCTGAACAATCACAAAGATTGCAGGGCAAAAATTGTCATTTAACATGCAAAATTTACTTTCCCATTAATATCAGGGTTTTTTAAACGCTTGATCGTAAGAGATGCGGTTTCATAAATTAACACTGGTAGAACATGAAGGAGTCCAAGAAACGACCATGAAATTGTTTCACACAGCAATTCACAGCTCTCACTTCATCAAACCTGACACTGTAAGTGTAAGATACGCAACTTCACATCTGAGGGGGAAAAAAAAAAGAGACTAATACAGCTCACTTTTGTTACCTTCAGATGCTGTTTACCATATAAACAACTAGAGCTGATTTTGTAAATCCCTGGACAGGAAGCTGGCAATAATAAACCTTAAGCTGAATTCAGAGTTCTTTTGGGACAGGAGAGTTCTGTTTAGTTAAGCTGTCGTTTTTGTGTTGAAAGCTAGGCCAGATTTATTTTGAACAGCTTCTTATTTTTCTGCCTTTTTTCTTTTTTTTTTTTTCACCCCAAAATCTATGCATCCAGTTTCAAAGCTCAGATATCTTACACAATTATCTGAAAGGTTTTCAAAAAGCTCTCTTCCTGATTGTTTTCTTGTTATGTTGTTTCAATGCATGTCTGCCATCAGATTATATCACAGCTATATCTGTATTATGTAGTGATGGCAAGACTGGACAAAGTATAAGCTGAGGTACAAGTAACACAACATCAGAAAATCCTTCTAAAACTTATTTTAATTTTAAGGAAATTGGGAGTCAAACTAACATTGATTTGTGAATAGGAACAATTTTTCCTAGTTCCTACCCCAGAGACCTGCAGAACTCTGGTATCCACGAGAGACAGTTTAAAAGAAAAGGTTTCTCAAGGAAAGCGAGGGAAGGGAGGATGATGGAATATTGGAATGGGACTGGAATTGTAGTTTCATTTAATAAAACCATCCTTTTATGCCTTTTTTTTTTTGTTCAGTGAGACAAAAAAATTAAAACCCCCATAGCATTTTAGAAGGAAAAGAGCAAAATTAGATCCTGTTGTGCCAAGTGCTAGACACGTAACATGTATTATGCAGAGAAGGGCATGAAAAATGCTAATGCAGAATGGCCTTTTCCATCTCATTATTCCAAGATGTTGCTGTTGAAGAAAAAGTGGAAAACAAAATTATTTTAAAAGATCGAAAATACAGCTGAACTTTGTCTTGCGGCCACTATGAACTTAAAATTCAGCCATGTGTAGCAAAGCCCCACAAGACCTATAAACTCCTTAACTCCCTCTTAATAACTTTTTTTGGGAAGTTTTAAGAACAGCTTAAAGTCTTAAGTCTTGGGCTGCTCCTCTGCGCAGAGACAATGTGTTTGAGACAGAAGGTGAATTCCAGAAGGCAGACTTCCTCATCGGGAAGGAAATTCATCGTTGTGACGTTTATTTCCAGTTTCAGGATATATCTTTTTTATTCTTGGAGCACTAAAAGCAGAATAATGAATCTGGGGAGGATTGATGGTGTTACGATAAGAAACCGTGATCGATTCCCTTTCAGTTTTAGTTTGAACAGCCCTGAATCATCTTCTTGCAGAAATGCACCTCAGGTGCACAGAGCTTGCCCGTCACCACTAGCACCTGGTGTCCCAAGGCAGGGAGAAGAGGGATATGACTTTGTGGGCACTGACAGACCCTCCGAGACCGGTTACTTTCTCTGCTTACACTTCCTTGCTATCCAAAAAGCGTGACCGTAGCATTAGCTATTTTGCCACTGGGCTTTCCTGCTGTTGTGGTGAAATCATAGCTGTGGAAGGGGTTAAGGCACATTTCCTGCTGCCTAAAGCAGGCTAAGCATGCTTTATAGCTGCTGAGACAGGCACTGCTGTACAGAGGCTTCAGGTACAGTGGGACAGAATTGAAGGGGGATGAGGCAGCTAGGGAACCTTGTCTCTCCCTAGTGTTTGCTAGAGGTGTGCTTAGCTGTTACTTCTCACACTTCCAAAGCAGAAAGGACGATATTGCCCTTAATATCCAAGTTTTGATTCTGTGGTTTTAATTTAAAACATCATTCAAATGTTCTGTTCAAACGATGTGTGTTAGAAATGGATGTGGCTCTTTTTACCCTTGGAGCTCCAGTTACTTCTGCTCTTGCTCAATTTTCTGAAAACGAGAAGATGAAAAGAAAAGTTTCATTTTTATATGAGGGAAAACCAGTTCAAGTGTTTGGGCAGCCATGCCTCTTCACTTACCTTTAAGAGGAGGCGTTTTATTTTTCCCTTCCACTGCTTTGTGGGGTCAACAGTCACGGAGCACCTTGATCTGAACACTGTGAGATCTAGGGGCAAAGAGTCGTCAAGGTTTTCATTATTTTAATACCATACTAAAATTTTACTTTGGACTGAAAGGAGACAAGAAAGTTCTTGGGTTTGGTTTTATGTCTTACTTGTTTGTTATTTTGCTTAGCTTTGAAAATACAATATTGAAGCTGAGGTATGACAGGGTGTCCATCTATCTCTTTATTTATGTTAAACTTTCATTAGCTCCTGGTCAACACTGATTTTCATGGCAAACAGTTCAGGCCAGCACCTAGTGCAGATTATGGGAAAAGAACAAAATTTAAATGACAGGTTTTAAATATTTAGAGACACTTCAAGTCAAACACACTCTTTCCAGTACTTTTTCCATCGAAGCTGCCCTGCAGATTTTAACACGTGACAAGCCCAGTGTTGGCAGCAGCTGAATAGCACAGAGATGTACATACCTTAATGTGCTCCCTGCAACTATTCCTTGCTTGTCAGATCAGAGCTCAGCTTTTATTCACATGATGTTTCTGTTAAAACTCCAAATGAGTCTTCAAGGTCTATAGGAAGAATATGTGTTGTGAATTCTGTTTATAGATACAGGCGTACGGGCTGGAGAGGAAGCTTGGAAAAATCTCTCTGTTAGTAATGGCATTAGTTTGTGATGTAAAAGGGAACAAAAATAGTGAACAAAAATTATGAACTTCAATAACAAAAGGGAACAGAACTATTCTTTCCTCTTTTTTGGCATTTCCATCAGATTTTTAAATATTTTTGAATCTAATATTAACAATAAAAATACTGCTCTTCAACAGTTATGTTGCAATAGTGAAAGATCTAACATAAGCTATTTTAAATGGTGGTGAGATTGTGTGGTTTACTCTCTTCTCCTCAAAAATATAACATCCTGAAGCACATATTCATTCATTTTTAAAGAAAATATCCCTTCTACATAAAGAGGATTTACTCCACAGTTACACTGATATGAATGAACATTTTAGACTAACAGAGATCAGGTGGAACTCTAAGTCAAATACTTTTTTCCCCCCTCCCTCCAGAGTTATTTGCATTTATATTGCTGTAAAAAAAAAAAAAAAAAAAAAAAAGAAAAGGAAAAAGAAAAAAAGTACAGTTCAAATCAATACAATTAAATAAAGATATTCCTGCAATGATATTTTAAAAAACATAAACCTCTCCTGCTAGTGTTGGTCTGTGACTCACTTGGAACCAGAAGGAGATTTTCCTGTGTTTCCACCCACAGAGCCAGGATGGGAACTGGGGGCTGCCGAGGAAGGCACTACGAGTGAGTGAAAACTGAACCATGGCAGGGGCTTGTTTTAAGGTTATATGTGAAATTAAGTTCTTGATCCCTGTTGCCACGCTTTAAAAAGGCCACTGAAATTCATGAACCGTTTCAAATGTCTCATGTGTTTTAGTCCAGGCACGGGGGACTGTTTATAGCTTGGACTTTAGCCACCCTGTATCCCTGAAAACTGTCCCAGCAATTGAAACCAAAGAGGGGGGGAAAAATGTTCACTTATTGTTTAAATAGGTTTTGAGTTGCTTTTGCTATTTTTTAAAATGACACTTTTAGAGATCAAATTTATAATATAAATATTTCGATAGAAAATCTACACTAAATCCAGAAATACCAAAGAGGTCTCCCTTTTGTGCTTTCACGGTGTCAACATTTACGAAGGAAAAATTGTGATAGTGTTGAAGATTACCTTCTGTTTTCTAGTATCTGTATACGAGCTCAGAAACATCAATTGATGCTTTGGACAACAAATAAAAGTTGTAATACTGGGGCAGGGCAACCAAATGAATCTGTGAAATGGTTTTATGAAGCTGTTTCTGCATTGTTTCTTTTTAATAACTGGACATAATACATAGGAAAAAAAAAAAGAAACAAGTAAATGACATGAAGAGTTTCTGAGAGAGATGAATTTATAGCTAATGAGGCCAACACAATTACTCGTGTTTGTTTTTATTTATTAAGTTAGATTTGAGACGAGGTTACTGTCAATAAAGTGTATGGGAACATCAGAATGCCGGGGAAATCGCAGATAAACCAGAGCCGGGCGCTCGTTTCCCGTTCTCACCATGTGATGGCAGCCTAAGGCATGTGTTCGCCAGGAGAGTGCATCTTTCTGACTGCAGCCAGAAATAGATATCCTGCTCTTCCAAATGTCGCTCTGCTGGAGCTTTTTCCCATTGCAGGCGGCGAGAGACTTGCTTGTCCAAATGATGAGCCATATGCACCGTCACCATAAATACTGACGATTCTCTTCTAAAGAGAAAGAGTGAGAGGTGAGATCAGCATAGGCACAGCATCCAAAAGCTGTAGAGAACCTAATGAAATCTTTTTGAGAGACTGTTGATACTGTGCCTTCATTTTCCGTTACAGTTTGGTTGAACGTTGATTGGAATCTTTGGATAAATATCATGAGCCATTCCCTCTCTCCCTCCCCACTACACCCCCGCCTTTTTTGTTTTTCTGTTTGTATGTGGTTTGTTTTTTGTTCTCCCCCCAAAATATTCCAGTTCACTCCCAAGCTACAAGCAGGCTCACAGCCTCCCAAGTAGAGAAGACCTGCTTTGTGCACTGTGCTTTGTCCCTGTGCATTTGCAAAGAGTCAGCATGATAAATTTGTGACTGCTCCCTTTATTTTTCTGTTATGATTCTTATGAAAATGGTTAATGGAATTTAACAACAGCAGCAGCAAAAACCAACCTCTTCAGTTTTTAAGCATCACTAAAAAATATGTTCCTTCTTGCTTTAGATCTCAAACATGTAGAGAGTGTAACTATTTATAATTTAGCACGTTAGTTTTGGGATGCCCATGCATGTCACTCCTGCAATATCTTTCCCTCTGGATTTTCAGTTTCCCCTTTTTCCTTTCTCAATCTTCACCATACAAACTCACTGACCCTGTTCATCTTTTCATCGGTGCAGCTTTTCTGCAATGGTCCCGGTCTTGTGTCCGTGCTCTTCTCCCAGAGAACTTCTCCCTTCATCTTAGCATTGTGTTATCCTTAGCCTGCCAGGACCTATGGTAAAGGTTCCTTAAGTAAATTGTATGCATATTTCATTCTTTGAATTCCATTTCTGTGTTCTCCTAATAAATCCTACTGTAATTCTTGGAGTTCTCACCAGTACTCTCTGAGGCAAAAAAACAAAGGCAGTTACCTCTGTTAGTGTACTATCAGCTAATGATGTGCTTAACTTCACCTTCTCCTTTATACTCATTAAAAAACTGGTCGAATAATCCTAATTTGCTCAGACCCACACTGAACATTTCGTATCCCTGCCCTAATTCAGTATGAGATGATTTAAACCA
Organism: Urocolius indicus; assembly: GCA_013401255.1. Taxonomy (NCBI): domain Eukaryota; kingdom Metazoa; phylum Chordata; class Aves; order Coliiformes; family Coliidae; genus Urocolius; species Urocolius indicus. The sequence continues at coordinate 90,809 of WBNH01000953.1, forward strand.
TCCTCCGATACTTTTTTTTTTTGCTGGTGGCGCATCACTCAGTTTCCATCCCACGTGACAGTAATCATATCCAAACGAAAAAAGAATTCAATAAACATGACGTTTCATGACACGCTGTATCAGATGCTTCCCTAAATTAAAGGAAACCACCCACAGCTTGGGAACCCCTGCAAGGCACATCACCCCCTTCTTCCTTTGAAGCTGTGGAGCCAGACGTGGATCTATGGTGGAAATATCATGACTCTCAGCCTGTCCTTGATCCCAGGGTGGGCATTGCATGCCTTGTCCTGCACCTTCATTGATGGATAGCTAATGAAACTTAGTGATGAGCGTGCGCATGTCTGTTACTACTGTGTACCTGAACCACAGGTGTTGGTACCCACACAGTGTTAACATAGATTTTGGCTCAGTGTGTGACCATGTTTCCTCCTTGTCATGTCAGACCCAGCGGCAGTTGCCACTGGCATAAATTCCTTAGCCTCAGCAAGGAAAATGGTCACAGGGAGGATCATCACTGGGGTAGTCAAAGGTGGTCAAAATCAGTTCTCCCCAGTGGTAAAACGGCTGAGAAGGGGAAGGAGTCTCGGTCTCACCTTGGTGATGCCACGGAGCTCCGTACTACGCTGTGCCTCGCATGCGTGCGGCCCAGCCGGCTCCTCTGTACTTCCAGTAATTCAATCAGGACAGTCACGTTGTAACCATGTGGAGTCAGTTACCAAGTCACAGTGAATTACTGAGGAAAGGATTTCATAATTAAAAAGGACAATAAAACGAAGAACTTTCCACAACAGTGGAGCCCAGAATTACAATGATGATATATGAAAAACAGGAAAACAATTGAATCTGGGCTCAGTTTAAGATTGGGCAGCACCTCTCTAAAGAGAGTCTGGTCTTGTTCTCCCCCTAGCAGCCTGAAGAGGGTCTGAATAAAGGGGTGACAAGGAAAGAAGTGAGAAAGGGGAGATGGGAGGAAGATAGCCCACTGTCCTTGGTGGTTAGACAGGGAAAGACAGTGATCTGGAGTTATTAGATGGAAAGTAGGGCACAAGACTCAGTGTCAGATGAGGGATTCAGAGGGAAGTTATATTTAGGACAAAACAGGTCCATGAGGAGGCACAAGGAAAAGCAATACTAGCAGTGACCATTGTGAACCAGTAAGTCTCCTGATAGCCCCAGTGCCCAGACCCACAGCACCCTATGGAAGAGTTGTATTTCAGGCAACATCCAGCGTCTTGCCCAGCATCTGTCGTTGTGCTATCTGAAAGCCTTTGTGCCAGCTGGCTTTGACTCAGTGAAGCAAATGACTTTCCTGGCAGGGTGAACAACAACAAAAAAATGTGAGCAGGGTTGAACTCAAGCTGTTCTGCAATAGTTTTATTTCTTCCTCACTCTCCAGATAGCCACATGATCACAATTTCCCTGAGAGGACCATGCCAGATCTTCAACAGTTCCTTCTTAATTTGTCCTACCTGGACATACAGGGCTGCAGGCACTGTGAAAACTGTTTTTTTTTCCCTAGGTCAGATCTTCTTTTTTTAAAATACAAACCCCTCAAAACCTGACTGAAAACATAGATTAGATAATGTTAGCTGGTTCTTTGCATGTAACAACCCTTGCAGACAAACAGTACATTAAAGGAGTTCTTGTTTGAAATGCAAAGTCTCAGTTGTTTTAAGATTCCTATGTGTTACACATATGGTCATCTGCTGTCCAGGACAGAATAGTTGGGACAGTTGTTTACCTCTGGAAGCTGTTAGAACTTTCATATGCAGTAGAGAAAAAGATGTTACACAGACCAGGAAATCTACATTGTATCCCCATCTTTCTTAACGATGAGAAGGGCAGGGCTTCTCAGTTCTGTCCTCTAAAACACTTGGTAAGGTTATTTTTGTAAAATATTTTGAACTTCCATAAATTAAAACCATTAATGCATAATTATTATTGTTATGCCTCTAGGTAGTCATGGGGTGCACATCCTTACACTTCATATTACAATAAAAACGCTGATTTTATGTGGGAGCACCTGTTTTCTTCTTTGTTTCCTGAACTAAATGAAAGCCTCCATTTGAAATCCAAATCTGGAATTAATCCTCACTTTTGAGATGAAAGGGAGCTGAGTTATCTCCCTGTCTGGTTATTAGTCAGCTGGGGAAAGAGATGATTTGGCTCATTTATTGGTTTGCTTGTGGAGAATTCCTTGCAGGCAATAATCCTTTTCATACCATGAGAGACTGTCCTACTAAGTGGAAGAACTTACCTGTTCACTCAGAACCTTATGGAAAGAGATGACTCCTGCAAAATGCTACCAATAAATGCTAAAATCCTAAGAGGATGGAATAAAAGTGAGCTCATCACTGCCTTTTTTTAGCTGGAGAAAGAACACAAGTTTCAGAAGTTGGAGTGTCACACTGGAGACTCTGAACTGAAACATTTTCACACCTAGTATGTTTGGATGAATACTGTACTCTGCTTCAACATTTGCTCCTTTGTAAAGTATCATTAATACCACGTAAGTGAATAGTTGACTCAATTACTTACCACCCTCTGCATTTCATAACAGTATTGCTTTGTTGATGGCATCTCACATATAGTTCTTAACCGTTCTTGGTAGTTTCCATATAAAAGTGAAAACTATGCCTCCACCTATACCCACAGCAGTTTTGTATAGGACCACATAGTAACACTTATTTTCATCTTTCATGAAGAAAATAAAAATATGCCTGCATTGTGTAAACACAGTTTTCGATGTGCAAATGTATCAATGAATCATACAGGTGGCTTATCTAGGACAAAAACATTAAAGATAAAAAGACAGAGACTATTTCTGAAGGGAATGCTAAGAATCTTATGCAGTGAAATCCCTCACTGAATTCTGAGTTTAACTCGATGGCTATTCCTACTCACGCTGGTGGGGAAAGTCCTGAAATGATATCCTGAGGTACTTTTAAAATTGGTTTTCTGACAATCAATTAGAGCAAGATCTTCTCCTGCACAACTTTCCAGGACATCCTGTTGATGTCAATGGAAATGGACTTTCTTGTACTGAAGTGGACCCAACTCAGCGAAGCTGTTTTTCATCCAGCATAGATCTGTACCCACTGCACTTTTGTATTGTCACAGGTAAACGAAGCCAAAATGAAACAGAATGAAAGGCTTGGGTCTGAACCAAATTTCACTTTGAAACTCTCACTGAGGCCTGGCACACACAAAAGAGCGCTCAGCTTTGTACATCTCAGTGAGCATTGTCAGGCGACAGCTGAGGTTCACATTTACAATCAAACATGAAACCAGGGGAATATTGTGTATCTCTAATGATAAATCCTGTTGTCACTGGCTACCCACCTGTGGATGCCTGTCATTTTGCTGAAATGAATGATCCTGTACTGTCCAAGCCCATTAGGACAATATTTACAGTTTAAGTTGCACTAAAAGATATGACATTCATTTCCTTGCCCACCTGTTGTAAGAACTCAGGTTGATTCTTACACTTTGTATTTTTAATCACACCTTAACAATTGATAATGATTACCTGGTTTATGTCTCCTTTCAGATGTGCTATGAAGAAAAGCAGTACCTTTATGTTTAAGTTTTAGCATCCAATAATCTAATATCTAAGTGAGAGAAATTGTACAGCAAGATACATTTTTCTCTTTGATCTCATGGATGAGCATTGTCTGAGGACTCTGAAGTGACAATGCATCCTCCTCTGGATCAAAGAAAACTCACATCTGCCTCTCAGCTTGGCACGGTCATTTAAAACATCCTCTCCCTCCCCCAGCTCCAGAAAAAAAAAAAACTCTGAGACAAAACCCATACACAAAGCCCACTAGAATTTGTACAAATGAATTGGCATTTGAAGCAAATTCCATGGAACCGACCGCAAGTACTTGAAATCTTTCTCCTGGGTAATGGTAGCACAATGGGACTGGAATGGGAATAGTGAACACCTGGATATACAAACGCTCAAAATCAAAGGGTTAAAAACAAGGGATCATTTGTTCTTAAGGGATACAAAAAACACATTCACCAAACAGCTGACGTGTGACTTGAAACAAAAGCTTGCGAGTGGCAGGTTTTAATGCAAAAATATGAAGGGGAGAGCGAGCACAAAACATCTCTGATCCTCACATGCCTTACAGCATTAAATCTCTCTTTTCCTTACACCAGCAACAGCTCAAGCATTCAGTTTGCCCTCTTTGGTCTGGCAAGGTTGCCTTCTTCCTTCAAACAACTGCAGCTAACTAACAGTGCCAGAACTGAGCTATGTCAGCTTGCGCCCTCTGGTCCCCCATTTTTTCCTGCAGATAGAAGGATATTAGTGCCTGGTTTGTGACCATTGTAGTTAAACACCTTAAAGCCTATAAGTAAACTTGCCTGTAAATCAAAAAGGCAGAGAGTTTTCTCATTTCATCAAGCATAGTTTTACTGTCTGCTGTCACCACAGCTGTCAGCAGGATGCTTAACTGCTCTAATTGTCTAAGGGCTCATTCCCTCACCCTAACTAATTGTTTAGATCTGCTAATCTGCATCCATCATCTGTGAAGGGGCTAAGGCTGTTCTCATCTTCCAGTTTATAGGAATCAGCTATAGCGAGTCCGTAACAGGATCTACAGGGTTTACCTACTACCCTGTGCTCAGACGGTCTCTTGCAGTTGGTTGAGTGATGTTGTCTTATAAGCTAATGAAGATGAGGAGGACAAAATCTGCAGGAGACAATAATTCACAGCAGCCACCCAAAACATGACCTAACAAGAAATAATAGAACAGTAAACAGCTGCAGCCCTGTAATGTTGAACCTACCCAGGCACGGATAGAGGGACTACGTCAAAACTTTGTCTAACCAAGCCTTTGGATAGATCTCACTGTATTTGCAATGTGTGTGTGTTAGGTATGAAAAATTAATGATGTGAGTATGCATTGCTTCTGTGTATCAGATCCTTTATTTAAATGATTCATTGCTTTTCAAAGGACTTTCATCTCAACTTATTTATACAACTTTCATACTGTGTATAGCACTTCATTCCGTCAAATGTTTATCAAAACCCATTTATTTAAAGGCCCTTTTCTGCACATATTGTTTACATATGGAATGTCTTCTTTTTTTTTTTTTTCTTTCTTTAAATGCCTTTATAAGTAAGACTTGAGATTCTTTAGGCTTATCTGTTCAGTTTATATTAATTTTACTTGAGCTTGACAAATATTTGTTGTAATTAATATCAAACTGTAATTATCTGGACTCTGTAAGGAGAATTGCCTTGAGTGAAGACCATCCCTCAGCCAACCAATCCCAGGTTGCTTCTGTTACCAGTCACAAGTTTCTAGCTGCTGATCCTGCACTATTCTACCAAGGCAGTTTTCATCCAACCACAGAAAATTATTTGGTGACTGTGAGTTCATGCAAAGGTTTATTTACATCTATAAAATCTACCCTCAGATATTTCCATCTGCCTTAACCTTAATTCTGCTTCTTCACATAGGCCTGTTACATAACTTGGCTGTCTGTGTGAAATTCATTGCAAATACTTGCTCTGGATAATTGTCAAGTAATGTCTTTTTCTTTGTTTTACCTGTTTCCTTTTGAGCAGCGCCTTCTGCTGTTGCTTGTCCTTCTTACTTTCTTTCCCCTAGGCCAGGTGCTACATCTGTCTTGATCCCCTTACTGAGGACGCTAAACCAAGCTGGAAAAGCCAAGTCAAGCCAAGCATCAGCACAACCCTGCTGCTGGCTGAGGAAATGCTAGTTACCAGCTACACGGATGGAAAGGCTCTTGCCAAGCTAAAGAAACACGAGTAATATTTAAGGTCTGTGGCCTTTGACAGTCTCTAGTTCCTCCAATTAATTATGTGCAAATGTTCAGGCTTAACCACAAGATACTTGTCATATCTGACCTTCTTTTATATTCCCCTTCCTTGCAAGATTTGGAAAGTCCTACACATTTACTATGTGTAGATAAGGTGAGCATCACGTGAAGGGAATGCTCATAATTCACAAAACCTGTGACAAATTTATTTTAATGATTAAAGCCCAAATCATAAAAGAAAGGCAGAAGATAGGAAGAAAGAAGCTAGAATACTCCTGTTTTATAAATGAGGGACATAAACACTGAAGTCTCATACTCATAAATGTTAAAAATTAAGGGTACTTATTTAAAAGGAGTTAAAAGATCCTTCTATAGACAACCAAAACAGGTAGGGCTTGCTACATTTGCTTAAGCAAAAGAAGACTCCTAATCTCAGCACTTCAGCTAAGTTCCTGAAGTGTGATGGGATGACTTTTGCCCTAAGAGATTAACTGAATTGGTCTCACACAGGAAATCTATGGCAGAGCCAGGAAGCAAGTTTACTGCAGAGCCTTACTTTTAAGACAGGACCCCATAAAATCAGTAGCCATCCATAGCCAAGGGATGACCTGTCCTCTCCCGCCTTCACTGTTTCTCTGTAGACTTTTATTTTCAAGGGAAGTGATTATAGTAAACTCTGTAAGACCTCATTCCTCATTTTATAAATGTTCAAATCTTAATAAGGGCACAATTATGAGAAAGGAGGTTTTAAATGAACCAAGTCTGTGCCAAGTAGATGAAGGAATCTTTGAAGTGATCCCACCTTTGATTTATGTACTGGCTAAACCTTGAGTTTCAATCTCGATTTCCTCAGCAAATCTCTTAAATCAAAAGTTTCATTGCGCTGTAGTTCAGGAATTAATCTGACTGTGAGACTAAGGGGAAAAATATTGCACCGCAGAACAGTAAACTGCTGTAACTCTGAAGTTAAAATGAAACTAAAGAAAAACATGCTTTGCATTATTAGTATGATAGGGCTTTAGCAGCCTCCTTCTGACTCTTGGCCTGCACCTTTGTTCTCAGGAAGGTTTCTGATTTTGGCTAAAAGTCTTCTGAAAAGTGTCCTCTGTTCGTGGAATCACAGGCTCCAATCAGCCCAATGTAAGGACGTAGCTGTATTTGAGATTGAACTTATCCAAATATTATTAGTATATCATGTTTCATAATTACTTTGGATCTTCCTTCTTCTTGCAGTAGAAATGTGTTTTGGCTCTTCAGTCTCACAGTCCTGCCACCTCAGATATAATGGTTCTCACAGAGCTGTGAAGTGGCTGTTGGTCTCTGCTCTTTATGAATATAATTTAGCAAAACATTTAAACAAGGGCTAAAACTCATCCCTCTTCAGCAAAATGCATTTGGCAAGCTGTGCTTGATTTCAGAGCAGTAAGTACTGAGGACTGCAGACTAATGAGCTCCACTTAAGACACTGTAATTGTATTGTTTCTGGAAAGAGAGAGGGTTGAGTTTGAGCTTTTTCTGGCCAATGAAGGTACCCAGTCTTTCCTTCCTCAGAGGTTTCCCTGACCATCAGAGCACGTGAAGCAGGATCAGTGCTATTTGGAGGATGGGTTAGAAAAAACAGCATTACAGGAGTGACTCACACTCCTAAATCCAGTTAAAAGTTTTAAGCCTTTGATCTTAGGCATGTTCTTCCATGATATACAGCAGACTTCAGATACAGCCTCTTTTAGGGCTCTCAGTGAGTTGTGGGTGACTCCAGCTCTCCATGTTTATGAAACCCTTTTCCCTATCTGTTCTGTAAAGTCTTCTCCCAGAGCTAGGCTCTACAGTAGCTCCCTGTCTGACGCTTTGGTACCACGGGTTCCTAGGAGCAAAACAATGGTAATAACATTTGCAAACTAGTCACTCACCGAGAAAAGACAAGCACACAAGAATTGAAGACTTGGTTCACTCATCAAGTAAACAAATATATGTTTTAATTGACTTCTAACATTTCTCAAACTATATAGCAAGCTAGTAGGTCTTGCAATTATCTTTCATATTTTCCTGTGCCAGTCTTGACATCTGTAGTAAATGGCAAGAAATTTTATGGTACAAATGAATAGACCATCACTCACCATCAATTCTAACCAACAGGGGTTTTAAAAAACATGTAATCAAATGAAAAGGTCTGTATTGACTGGAACATCTTTCATACGAGGAAAGTTTGTGGCAACTGGGGCTGTTTAATGCAGAAAAGAGGAGACTGAGGGGGGAATCTCATTAATATTTACAAATATCTAAATGGTGGGTGTCAGGAGGTTGGGGCAGCCCTTTTTTCTATTACATCTAGCACTAGGACAAGGGGGAATGGGATGAAGCTGGAACACAAAAACACTATTTCAATGTTGAGGTGAGGGAGCCCTGGCACAGGCTGCACAGGGAGAGTGTGGAGTCTCCTTCTCTGGAGGGCTTCAAGACCTGCCTGGACATGTTCCTATGTGACCTGATCTAGGTGAACCTGCTTCTGCAGAGGGGTTGGACTAGATGATCTTTAAAGGTCCTTTCCAACTCCTACCATTCTGTGATTCTATGATTTAAGAATTAGGAAATCCAACTTCATTTCCTCCATCATATGCAAAATGAGCTGAGGGAAGACACAAGATTGGTTCTGCAACAGGAAAAGGGACCATATGTTCAGTGAACCAGATGTCTTCTACTTGGGCTGGTGGAGGAGAAAGATGTCAGCAAAGGAAAGATGAGTGAGTGGAAAGAAGAGGGTAGGAAACTCCAACTGATCAGAGTCCACCTGACTAATGCATACATGTTAGATATGCATGATATCATAGGTATGCATTTTATAAGGAGCGGCCAGAACAGTAAAAGTTTAGCTTTTTTTTTTTTTCAGAAAATGAGCCAAAAATGGCCAGGCAGGGATGTACTGCTGAACTTGGCATGAATACTGTTTGCTTTCCCTGGGAGAAGGTAGTTTGAATGGGCATGTGAAGAAACAGCAAAAAAGAGAAGGAATCAGCAGGGGCAGAGACCTTCGCAAAACATGCCTGAATACTACAACTGCACAGCCTTTGATCAGTAGTCAAACTGTAGAAACATTTTGTGCCATCCACTTATGGGAATATATGTTGAAAATGTCAAAAGAGCTTAGTGACCTCTCTGCAGCAGGCTATTGTGCCAGAGACGAGTCCAGCTTCTCTCTCTGTTTTATTAAATTCTGCTTTCCCGTGAGCAGAGTGTCTCTTAAAGATCCCTTGGCACTGTTTCTCTTAGGATTGTACAAATGCAGTCAGATTTCTTTTCAAGTCTTCTCATATACCACCTGCAGCCTTCCAAAGTGGTCAGTGTCCTCAATTGTTATTACTGTAGAAGAAACTATATAAGAAAATCAAAACAACTGGGAGAGATGGTGCCTGAAGCAGTTGTGAGACAAAAAGTGCCCAAGGTTGACGGTAGCTGTACATTCAGGATTCCTTTCTTTAGTGTCTTCAGTTAGCATTGCACTCTGTTTACATGCTATTAATGTTACATTACAAATGAGATGAATGAGAATTGCTGTGTAGTATTTGTTCATTCTTAACTTATAAGTCCCTGGATGTAAGTTTCCATGACAAATTAGAACATGCTTGAGCGACATGAAAATGAGGTTCTTTAAAATGTATTTACATACATTTCTTTATGTTTTCTCTTGTTAGCAGCAAGTATATTGATTCTGGTACCATTTTAGTGGCTTTATTTTCCCATGTGAAAATCTGGTGTTATTAATTGTAACTTATTTTAAAGGCACAGAGGAGTAGAGGAAAACCTCAGCTGCCTTAGCCAGCAATGTCTGTTGAAGCTGTAGGCTCAAGCTGCACTTGCAGCTCTGGTGTCTGTGATAGCTGCAGTGTGAGGAGCCAGGAATAACTGTCCCACTTTTGAAAAACATGTGAAATTTCGAAGTGCTCTTGCTACAGCTCAAAACATAAGAGTTGAAGCTCAGGAAGCCTCAACACTCTCACCACCAACACGGGGACTGCCATTTTGAGGGACCATGTTCCCTGGCAGTTGCAGAATAGCAAATGAGAGGAGGTGTAAGGGGCTGTTGCTTTTTCAGATGGTGTCCTGACAACGTTTGATGCCTTTTTTCTCATGGATCAGCAACAAAGTGGCCCTAGACAGCATAGTGAGACTATCTTGCCTTGGTAGAGCTGGTTATCTATCCAGGGGAACCAAAGTCCTAAAACACAAATCATACTGCTCCATCTGTAGTCCTGGATGCAGATACTGGCGTGCTTCAGCTCATTTAGCTTGATGGGCTTCCTCAGTTCACATGACCTGTGTCTGACCTGGCTTTATCTCTTCTGAAACTTAGCAGGGAGAGTGCAAGATGTTCAGTGCCCAACATTTTTAGCATAGAGTACTGTTACATTTTAATGTAGGGGCCGAGGGAGAAAGCCAAGATCTTGTAAAAAAATCATCTTAATTGTACTATCCATGGAAATGAGTCAGAAGCATGCCAAGCTACTTTCTTATTTTGGCCTACTTAGGTTCTTTCTGAGCAGCTGACAGTTTATTAGTGGAAGACCAACAGGTCTTGATCTGGCAAGGTGTGCTCTGCACTTGTTTAAAATCCTCATGGATCCCCAGTACATGGATGCTTTAAGCAAAGAAGACTCTGTGATGAGTCGAGCCACTGTCCTCAGCAGTCTTGATGCTTTTTACATGGACAGTTGACTTCATCACAGATCTGAGCGCTAGCATTTTCTTACGTGATAGGTGTTCAGGTCCATGTCTGTCCTAGCAGTTTATTTCTTATTACATTAGTGGCATAGTTCAGTGTAAATAAACAAAGCCTTAGTTTCCTGGGGAAAATGATGCTTACATAGCACTTAGAGTTCTCAAAGAACTTCTGTTCGATCTCCACACTAATGTGGTTTCACAAGAAGACTGAGATTATTTTATTGCCCCAGGATGCCAGGAAATTTTCCTTTTACTTCCTCAGATCTCTAGGATAAAAGTGGGACAGTAAAGAAAAGAATTCCCTTTGCTGTCTTGGATTTCTGTTCTTCAGGAAAATATGTTATGTTTTCTAAGATCTGATATTCTGTAGTTTATTTTTAACTTAGTGATAGTATTATTTTTCTTCTTTTTTTTCCACAGAGGAATATCTTGCCCTCTGCTTCTTCCTGCTCCTGCTCTTTTTTATAGGCTTCTTTCTCTGTGTGGCATGTAGATAATACTTTTCACACTTCATTGGTTTTATTCAGTATATGTTTCCTGGCTTTGTAGAAAACAAAGGGGTCAATAACCCATCAAGTGCAGAATATATAGTTATAATTAACAAACTGCCAAATAATCGATGTGGGCCATTCATTTACTGGTCGTGTGAAAGGTTTGGTGCTGGTGAAAATGTTGATGTCATAGCAAGCTACTAGCTAAGGAGGGGTGATATAATGAGCATTTGAAGAAAACATGTCTTTTAAAAAAACTCCAAAGCAAATCTAGGGGCCAATGTGAGTTTCAAGTGCAAATCCTTCCAAAACCTTTAGTCTTCTATTCATTCAAACTAGGTTCAAATGGGATGGAGAGAACCAGACACACTCAGTTGTAGCCTGGTTTACCTCAGCATGAAGGGTGGCATTTATGGCACTTGTTGCAGCAGTGGGCAGCTTTGTTTCATGCTTCTTTCTGCTCCTTCAATCAAAAAACATGCTACTTTCCAGCCTAATACTAGTTGCTGCAAGGAGCAATGGCGGCTAGTGAAGAAAGCAGCATGAACATCTTTACTGGAAAGGTGATGGAGACAGGATGGGTCACTGCTCACCATCTCAGGCCATTTTGTGGTGACACTGTGTTGCTGAGGTTGCATAAAGTAGTCTTGGAGAAGATCTTTCTGTAGGTTCAAAAGACACACTGTTAAAGCAGGGTAGGTGTTTTGGAGATAGCTTGGAAGAAAAAAGTAACACTGAAAGTAAAAAAAGAACTAAAAATAAAAAGTATGAAGTTCTATGGGATATGACTTTCAGAAACCTTAGTGATCACCTAATATCTCCTTTCTTTCTTCTGCTAAAGTGCATTAAGACAAAGGTTATAGTGTTTTAAGAGTATTATCTCATGTCAGCAGCTACTGCTATAAATCAGCACTCGTTCCGTAATTGCTTAATCTGGGCAAAAACTGTATTTAGCTTGACTAATGGTATTCTTACTTGTCAAACTGAAGTCAGAAAGCTCCTGGATCAATGTGTGCTCTTCTTCTAAATATCAATTCTGCACTGAAGTATTCACAGACAGATATTCTGTATGTTTAGATGTGAATGCCTCATAGCTGGCTGCAAGGAGAGGTGCATGGATGCTCTCTGGCTGTCTGCATGGTGTGTGACAGCCTGGAAAAGCAAGGTGGGCTGTTTTTTGCTATTGGGGCTTGATGAGAGAAGTGATGGGTTGTAATGTGTGGGACTTTTTTTACTGAGAGCTTCAGTAGTCCCTATCTGTTGGCCTCAGCTTTGTCCTTTCTTCCTATCCTTGCTGTCAGCCCAGCCCTGGATATCCTTTGATGACAACTCAGTTGTGCTTGAACACTGAGGGGCAGAAACCTGCCCAGTGTCTATTCCCATTGATTGAGGAATGCACAGAAGTACTTGGGATGAGATTAGCAGAAGTAGTCATTGCTGTCTTTAATTCCTTTCCAAGTGAAATCAATTTGCCATTGGCCCCATCAGACCTGGAGTTAACTCAGTCAGGAGTGTTTCTAACAGCCCCGCTCACAGGCTCCAGGCGAAGACTTTCAACTTAATACATCCAAAAAGGCTCACAGGTCGGTTTCTTTTACAAAAACACCCTTTTTGTTGACTTAAACATTCTCCTGCAGCCACACTGTGCTCCTGTGTGGTCACCCACCTTCTGTCACAGCCCAGACCAGAACAAATGATGAATAGTGAGCTCAGAAAGAGAAAAGCTCTGTTCCTTACTATGTGCCAGAGCCCTCCCCATATTCCTCCTGCAACAGCACGGTGAGGCACTCAAAATCTTTGGGACACAGATCTGTCTCTCTCGGTACTGGTTCTACATCACTGTGTTTCCTCCAATTACAACCAACCATGTTTGTTAATGTAGTAATACAGCAAGCTGACATCTGGGCTTTTGGAAAGACATGTGAGATCAGGATCTTAGGTCATAGAACAGGAATAGAAAGGCGTATCTGTGAGTCATGCATATTCTTTTCTGCTTGGTTTGGGGTGTTTTTTTATCTTGGATTTTTTTTTTTACACCTTTTGTTTCTTTTCTTAAAAACTGAATAGTAACAACAAAATCACTGGCTCGTTTCAGATGCCTTTCAGCAACTACGTTGCACAAGAAATGAAAATCCCCACTTTTGCCCTTGCAATAGCATGATCCCACCATACCTAAAATCCACGTCAGACACTAACTCTTTCATATCTGATTCCTCTGTGCACCCCTCATTTGTGTGCAGAAACATCTGGATCATCTCCTGTCTCCATCTAACTTTAATAGCAAAGTGCTGCAGTGGGACTTCTTGCTGTAACGCCAAGCCTTCCTGTTCTGCTGATTTCACTGAAATCACTTTGTAAGTTATTTTCATTCTTCCATTTAAAAAAAAAAAAACGTTACCAGTGTATTTATTTAGTATTGCTAAAAGGACTGTACACAAAAATCTTTGGCAGTAGGTTGATAGAACCTCATATATTACATGTCAAACCGTTTAAAGATAATATTACTCCTCAAAGGACTACATTTCTTCCAGGCAGCATCTTTTGCCCAGTAATCTCATTATCCAAACAAGTCTATGGCTTTGAAATGGAAATGGTTTCTTCTAAATAGCTGTATTAGGATTTCCACCGGCTCCATAAGATCTCTTCCTCAATTCCCTATGAGGGAAGTGAATTCAGCATCTTCTGTTTCTCGAGTGATGGGTTATGGTCTGTTCTGGTTTTGCTTTTACATTTTAGTGTTGTTTCTTTTACTTAAATGGTGAAACAATGCTGAATGTTTCACTATCCAGATGAAAGAGGAATAAAATGGATACACTAGAAAGCAGATAAAAATCTTTTCATGTTGTTAGCAGTTATCTATTTGGTACTTCAAAACAAAACATCCCAACGTGCTGAAAATAGTTTGGCCATGAAATTATGTGGTTTGAAGGTGACACACAAAAGATCTCTCCTATGCCGGATGAACCTCCATCAGAGGAGGCTAAAATCTCACTCAGGTTATGGTATTAAGTGTTACATGACTTTCTCATGTTAACGTTCGCTCAGACATGTGTTCTTTTCCTTCAAATCTCATCGGACTTCTTTTGCCGTTTTTATAAGACAGCCTTGACTCTGCACTAAACCATGCCACTAACACATTACTTAATCTAACTGGCACATTGTAAAATTTTACACATGCGCTCATCCAGATAATTACACAATTAATTTTCACTTAGTACAGCTGAAACGGGGATAATGAAATTTCCACTGGTGTACTGTTACGTCCGGGGGTTAGGGGTCAGCTTCCTGTTTGGATAAGAGTGAGTTTAAAGAGGATTTCTGACAGTCTCCTTACTTCAACTGAGTCTAAAAACATTGCAATGGAATTTCAATTTACAGCTAAGTTCAATGGAAGGAGCAGATGTTGGGAGTGTGCCACTACCATTCTGGGAGCCCTTTCTATGCAGGTGTAGTCAAAAGTCAATGTCCTTCATCCCACTCTTTATATGAAGACAGAGTTAAGCTGACACTTGATATTCATTTCTGCACTGAACTGTAGCTGCTTGGTGCTTTGCAGAGCCGTGCTCAAGCCTCAACAGTTGTGGATATCTTTCTCCTGATGTGTTTTTTGCATTTGCAAAGAAGCACACAGATGACGAGCCGGGCTCTTCCATCTGATGATGTGTGGTAGGAAAGTCACCACAATAAAACAGAGCCAGAAAGAACTGAGGCAAACTTCTTCATGTTTGACAAGGCTCCTGCTTTTCCACCAAAGTATATAGCAACAGATAAAACTAACAATACTTTGATACTTAAATGCAAATGTTAAAGTAGCAGTGTTTCTGATGGCACCTCTTCTAGGCTGGAATAAGAAGCTTAGTTCATTGTTTGAAATGCATTTGTTGTCACAAGCTTTACTCTGTCCATAGTTGCCTTCAGCTGACTTGCTCTGACCTGCAGAGCTTTACCTTCAGACCTCTGCATTCCCAGACAACTGACCTTTGCTGGCAGTTACTTTGGGCAGGTGACAAACCTCCCAAACACCAACTCCTCCATGTGCAATGGCCTGAGGTGGAAGGGAGCACAAAGGCAAGGTCAGCATCCTCCTTGGACCAGCCTGTTCCTAATCATCACTGATACACTGAACTGCACTTTTTTTGACCTGACTTACAGGAAGAGCAATGTTTTTACGAGGTACAGCAGTTTAGGGGCACAGATACACAGCTTTAACTGTCACTGGATTTCTGCAGCACATTGGCAGAGGCAGAAGGCTGAGCAAAGGTGGCTCTGCCCAGGTCAAGATACCTCATCCTGCCTTGGTGCCAACGTAAACCCAAGTCTTCCCATCTCAGAGCCAAATAAAGGCAATACTAAGACTTCCATCAATGTCATGGGCTACAGTTTTAGGTCCTAAGGGCAGTACACGCTATCAGCTGGTAATGAATAGACAATTTGTAAGAGCGCACCTCTTGTGAACAACAGCTTCTAGGGATGTGTATTTCCATGATGCAAGTGGATCTTGATCACAGTCTGTGGCTTAACTATCCTCAAATAACGTTGAAGAAGAGGATTGCTTGCTGGAGAGATAGATGTTTTGCGCAGTCAATGATTTCATCCATTTCTTCTTTCTCTTTTTGTCCAGCTTCTTCAGCGGGTTTTGTATCACATGGTGAAGAAAGCACTAGCACTTCTCATGGTAGGCCTTGTTTTTTCTTCATTCTCTCCTTTCTTTCTCTTTTAATCTCTCTCAAGTTTTTTTAAAAACTCATTTAGAGGTCTTGCTTTATTCGAAACTTCAAGTTTCATGCTGTTTTCCTCTATTTCAGTCTCTTTGATGCCTTAAACATACTTCACATGTTTTTAAGGCATCAAAGTGTCTTAAATTATATGCTCTCCTTCCCCAAGTAGCTAAAGATGTAACTAATAAAATCCCTCCTCTGTAGACCACACCTTATGTTATCAGTGCCCAGAGACCAGCTTCAGACACCTGGAGCTACAGATGGATGCACTATATAACCCCGGCCATCAGACATGTCTACACATTTATGAAGAAAGGTGGAAACCCTCCAACACAGCTATTTCAAAAGAAGGATAATAATTCCATTTTACTAATCCATTGGGAAAAAAAAAAGACACATGAACTGAGTTTACTAAAGATCCATAGGCAGTCTTTGTACGTTCTTTTGACATCAAGGGTTACCCTGACAGCAAAGGGTATGTATAAGGTTTACAAAAGAAAGGAGATGATATACTGCACTGCAGACATTGCTGTTTGTCAGTAGTTCTGTCTCAGGATGCAAAACTCCAAGCGAAATTCACATGTATGATGTTAATTAGGTGATCCAGCATACACATATTCACCTTCAAACAAATACAAGCAGTGCATTCTTCATTAAAAATTTGGTGTTATTACTAAACTTGTGTTTCTATCTCAGAAGACATAAATTGCATTTCAAGGTTAGTGATTGAATAGAAAATGTGTTGATAGAAAATGTGTGCATTAAGAAAGAGTACAAAAATACTTTGTTTTCCAGTGTGACCATCACTTTTGTTCCATGAGGGAAACACTTTCAAGAAATATATTTGCGTTTGCTCCAGATTTTAGAATTTTTTTTTTTTTCCCAAGAAATCTGGTAATATCAAAATGAAGTTGTACAATACAATCACTTTCTACAGTAGAAAGTAATAATATAGTAATATGGCAATAGGTAGTAATAGTACAGTGATACAGCACATACATGCTTCTAATATGTATTCTTTTTTGTGCCTATTTACCAAAATGCTCAAGGGACTGGAACATCTTTCATACAATAGAAGAGGAGACTGATGGAGTTCTCATTAATGTTTACAAATATCTAAATGGTAGGTGTCAGGAAGTTGGGGCATCCTTTTTTTCTATTGTATCTAGCACTAGGACAAGGGGTAATGGGATGAAGCTGGAACACTAAAGGTTCCATTTAAATTTGGAAAAAACTATTTTACTGTAAGGGTGTGTAGAGGGTCTGGGATGGTAGTGATTTTCTACAGTAGCTCTTGCAGTGCTGTGCTTGTTGTTGATATCAATATTATGACTACCGCTCGCAAGGCTGTTNAGGGTCAAACTACCACAGGGTGAGGGAGTCCTGGCACAGGCTGCCCAGGGAGGGTGTGGAGGCTCCTTCCTTGGAGATCTTCAAAACCCACTATGGGACCTGATCTAGGTGAACCTGCTTCTGCAGGGGGATTGGACTAGATGATCTCTAGAGGTCTCTTCCAACTCCTAACATTCTGTAATTCTATGATTCTATTTAGCAGCATCTTTCCTGTTCTCATTAAACATTCATCAAAGCACCACACAATCTGTAGCCACATCATTTGACAAAGTTGCAGAACTGGCTGCAACAACTTTTATATTGAATACAGGGTGTGAGCCCAAAGCCTTCAGCCAGGGAGCCCATCAAGCTGTTATCTTGCAGTGATCCACCCCAATAGCCTTTCTGTGAGCAGGGTTGTTCTCAGCGGGCAGACAGAGATAGGAATCCTGGCACACAGCTGGGGAAGAAGAGAGGTACAGAGGTCTGTCCTTTCCTCTCTACACTTGAGCTTACCCTGCCTGACCACATAACTGAATTTCTGGGTCCCAAGGAACTCAGAAACACCCTGGAGGGAACCAGGAAGCACATTTGGGATGAAGAGTGAGATGAAACACAAAGTAGCGTGAGCTATGACATGCCCACTCACCTCATGACCCTCCTTGTGCCCCTCAGACTGGGAAGCTACCACAGCAGTTCTTGTAATTGGTTTGAAAGCATCTTACTTTAAATGATGTTGTTGATTTTTTTTTTGAGGACTAGCTAAAGTTAATAGCCCTTCTAACCTGAATCTGAGCTGTGATTTGACAGTAAAGAAACAGGCTTGTGAGATGAACATTTCTAGCTTGGTATTTTAAAGCTCTGGGAGATGTTATAACTTTTATTAGCAGATGAATTTTAGGCACAAACCTGGGCTACATGTGCAGGATACACATAGTCAGGATAACTTATTTCCATAGTTAGCAGGTTTCACCAAAAGCACATGTTCTATTGTTTTCTAAGTAGCTTTCATCTCTTCAAAAATGTTCAGCTTGGTAAGCAATATTTTAGTTTAACATCTTTATTTTTATCATTGCTCTCTCTAACTTGATGTGAAATAGAGGATCACTTCCATTTTCATTTAATTTATGCCTATAATGCCTGCTCAGTCATCTTTCTTGCTTTCCAGGTTTCAATACTACAAAACTAGCAGTGTATTGCCATGACCATCTTCTGCAGCAAATTGTGCTTCAAGCCAACACTCAGTGTGGGGGTCAGAAACATAGTCACTCAGTTTAAAACACCCAGTCAGTGGTGAAAGATAGACTGGCCAGAGAGTGAATTATTCCCTTTTCAAACAATTAACTAAGGAAAGAATTGCCCTCTGTAGTTGTGTGTCAGTTAAACTGAGAGCTCAAAACAGTACTTCAGCAGCCTAATCTTGCAGCGAGATGTTTCCCATTGTTATGAGTTTAGCTTTTTTTTTTTTTTATCTTATCTTCTTAGCTTTACTAGTTTCTCCCCATGGTCCAGGTGGGCAGGCTCCTTGAAAGCCTCTGTAGAGGTTTTGTCTCCTTTCCCGCTTCAGCAAATGATCTTTTGTTTAAAGCTGCCACTCCTTGCACATCATTTTACAAGGCAAAACTGACTACTGCTTTTCTGCCATCCATGCACTAGGTATCCTGACTTTCTGAGGAATTTTTTAACATTTCTTGCTTTCAGTAGAGGGAAGTCCTATGCACAGCTGCAGGTTAATAGTATCTGCAACAAATTGCTGTCTATTTTAACAGGTGCTCCTCCTGTTGCTCTGCTCCTCCAGAGCCCATTCACTTTTCTTTCTCAGGCATGTAGGAGATGTGCTGATGAAGCTACAATCTTTTGCCAGGCAGGCTATTTAGTGGAGACAAACTGTGTAATCATAATAAAAAGAGCAGTTACACATTCACTGAGACTGCTCACTACAAATCGTCTATGTTTACATCTCCCTTTTTGGTTAAAAAGATATGTTTCTTATTTTTTTTAACTTGCCCAGATTTTGAAAATGTGTTATATCTCACATTCTGATGTCTCCTTGTTTCTTTTCAGCTTTACCTTTATTGTTGAGTTTTTTTAGGTTTTCTTTTAGGGAGCCTCCTCTCCTCTCCTCTCCTCTCCTCTCCTCTCCTCTCCTCTCCTCTCCTCTCCTCTCCTCTCCTCTCCTCTCCTCTCCTCTCCTCTCCTCTCCTCTCCTNACCTCCCCCCTCCCCCCCTCTCCTCTCCTCTCCTCTCCTCTCCTCTCCTCTCCTCTCCTCTCCTCTCCTTCTGATGGGGAGAAGTGGGGAAGACCAGATGTGGCAGCAACAAGTGGGAAAATAGCACCCTGGGG
The DNA here is from genome assembly GCA_013401255.1 of Urocolius indicus. Classification (NCBI taxonomy): domain Eukaryota; kingdom Metazoa; phylum Chordata; class Aves; order Coliiformes; family Coliidae; genus Urocolius; species Urocolius indicus. The sequence continues at coordinate 110,210 of WBNH01000953.1, forward strand.
CTCCACATTCTGCTCCCAGGGCAGAATGACTTTTGTCCCTCCAACATGATGAATAATTATGGGGGATTGTTCACATTTCCCTTAGTGCATGACCCAGCCCAGATAAATTCTTAATACTGCAAATGCTTAAAATACAAGTGTGTACATTTTTTTTGGTGCTTTCTGACACAAGTCCCAACTGCCTCAACATGATTTTGATGTCGTGATGGGGATTTTTTCCCCCCTCTTTTTTAAACAAATTTCTGTCAGGAGAAGAAAAATGTTAAACCCTCCTTGTTCTCTCTATACAATCAAAATTTCCACTACATATACCTGAATATCAACCACAGCTCTGTTTATATCCTGACAGCTGGCCCTTGTTTGCTGTTTTTCAGGAGTTTTGGTTGAATTAAACCCTGACATTCCTACCAGTCATCCCAGTGGAGGCAAGCTATCATCTGCAGAAGGTACTTTCCTATCTGCAGATGTATAGCGAGCTGCTGGATTGTAGACCTATGTTGTGTGGATCTGACAGTCTCTGAGACCTCCTGGAAGAGATGGTGAGCATGCATTGAGCTGTTTGAGGATATATGTCGGGAAACCCTTGGCACCCCACATCCACTAATCTAGGCCCCCATGTCTGTCTTCTGGGGAACACAGAGCTGCTGTGCTTCATGCTCAGGAAAGCTGTGTAAGCTGGTTACGTGGGATATAAGTGTACAAATAGCAAATATCACTCATTTTCTCATAATAGGAACCAAACTTTAGCCACAACTACATCTTCAACTAATGGGCATTCTCCCTAATGCTGGAAATGACTAGAGGAGAGCGATGGGGCTGAGAACAGAAAGTCTTCTAAGGGTATGCTCTGCTCTCATGAGTCCTTATCTTCTTCCCTAGCCTTTCCCATTTGGGTAGTATTGGAGACAGACTACTGACTCCAATGGACCTTTGGTTCAAGGAAGTACAGCAATAATTTTCTCAAGAGAATGGCACAGATAATATCCCCCTGTGGTGAGTGCTTTGCTTCTGATACATAACTACACATTTTTATGCTACTTTTGGGCATAAGCACTCCATCCAAAACAGTAACAGATCTAAAAACAGGTTTACTTTGAACTGACATCTGCAACTTTTCTCCTACTGCAGAGACAGGGTATTGAGGGGAAAAAATTAAATGTTAAAACATTTTCTGAACAATCAGTCTTGAAAGACAGAAACATTTTTATCAACCAAATTTGGTTTTCATGTCCAAACTTGGTCAGTTGACGTGTTTGTCATAAGAATGTTAAATACTTTGAATCTAAATTAACACCTTTAGCTCTGCTTAGTGAGAAAAGCTGCTCGTTACTCCCAAGTAATTTACCAACAGTATTATTATATGAACAAAAACAATTTAATGTAATCTGGCATTTATGACTTCCACATAATATCAGCTGCTAAAGTAAGAAAACAACAAAAATACCTCTTTTATTCAGGAAAAAAAAAACTCCTCCTTAAACTAATAAGCATGTTCCTAATATTAAAATCAAGTCAGAGATCCTATTCACTTTCATTACATATAATTTATGACACTTGGATGTAGTTTAATAAGGTCATAAAAGTGCCAGTTGTGGTATCTCATAATACTTTTTATAAACTGGTTTTACAGTCTACCCTTTGTTCCAAAGTTCAAAGTGACAATTGAAACGCACAGGTTGCCCAGGGGTTCAGAGTTTTTGCTGAAAGTACTGACTGCCTTCATTTCACATACCTTAATTTCTAATATATCTCTATTTTTTTTCAAATCTTGGTAATTGTGGGGAACATGCCTTTCCTCCAGATGTGCCAAAGCTGATATTTTTCAATTTAAAGAAAAATATCGAGAATTCAGTAAAAGGAACACATTTTATTGCTGTACACTTTTTTATTTTATGAAATGAAAACTGTGTAACGTTTATTCCTAAGCAGGTCAAAGTCAAACAATACTTCTAAGTGCTGTTACAATAGTGGCATTATATTGTCCCTTGTCAGCTTTCAATTACTTCATCCACCTAGCTGATCACTGACTTATTTCCTGGCTTAGGTAAATAGGGCTTTTGGTGCACTTCCCTTAAGTCATTTCAGAGAAGATAAATTAAATAATGATTGCAATTTAATATTGTGATAGTGCTAAAATATTTCCTTCAAGCTTCAAGTTTGACCACAAGTTTCCAATAATATACTTTTTTTCACTTGCTAGCTCAAACCTGAGGTTTTATTAAATTCTACAGCTGCAGTCAGTATTTATGTTTTCATCTAACAAATTGGACATTTTTAAATAATAAAGACCATGAAGTTATATAGAAAAACAGATAACACTTGCAATTCATTTAAGGTGGAAACTTTATTTAAAATTAATCAAAATCCACACAATATGGCACAGAGGTCCAAATTCTTAGCTCATTATACCGGAGTAAATCCGGGGAAAATCCATCAACCTCACTGAGGTTACTCCAGGATCACGGCCAAATATTCAAAACCTCAGCTGGGCATATATTCCTAAGGGATTCAGTGCCCTGTCTGCACTGGGCCCTCAGTGTACAGAGACTGGTCCATCTGGGGAAGATGTCCTGCTGTTGATTTCAAGAGGTGGTTAAACTTTCTTGACAGATTGGTTATCTAGGGTGTGGTCGCTCACTGGTATCATTAGAGGAGGTTTTGCAGTGAAGATCTCAGTCCTGCAAGTTTCATAGCTGGTCTTCTGCAGGGGAGACTGAGGGCTGAAAAGGAGGTAAAAGCCTGGACTATGGATTTAGAGTTAGGTGCTGAAACAGTCCCATTCCCTGCAGATAGGCACAGTTTGCATTTCACTTTGTGTTTTGGTGGTTCACCTGCACGTTGTCTTTAGGATAACAAACTAATATGCAACAAAGTGTATAACATTTACTGTTTGCACATAAATGAGGTGCAAAATCCTCATTCTTCACTTTGCAATCATTGTTAACATCCTCTGCTATTTGTACCTTTCCTGACCACGTGTACAGTGAAGTATGACACTGCTGCTTCGGAGATGCAGACTTCTACATATGGCACGTCTCCACACAGGGAGCTGCCCCATCAGAAAGATTGGACCTGTGCTGAGAAATTCCTCCTGCTTTGCATCCACAGGCTCCTCAACATTTTGTCTTTGTTGTAATGATAGCTGTATTTACTTGGTTTGACTTTGTGTATGGCTGCTGGTAAGACAAGTTTTGTCTCCAATGCTAATTACAGTTTTCCAAGAGAATTCCCAAACTGAGATATTAAGCCAGTGCCCCAGAGAAATATTTAAGCATAAATGTTGAATTAACTAGCTCAGATGGAGAACAGAAGTTTGTTGCATATGAAGTTATTGAAGCCCTGTTCCTCACAACCATGTTTAAGGGCAAAGCATTGTCCTAATGTTCTGATAGCACAGGCTTTCCCATCCACAAGAGGCTGCAGTGTTTATGGACTAGTCAGGGATGAGTAAGGAAAGGGTTATATTAGTGACAGAACAGTGACAGCTACTCCCAGGCAGATTGAACAAGGAAAGATCACAACTTAGGTCTTCCACTTTCACACATTTTTTCCTCATAAAGGCGTTTGTGCTGTAAGTGCAACACTCAACACAGGGAAATTTACCTTTGAGGTGGTCTTTGGAAATGTGAACACTTTTGTTTCTGAAAACCACAAAATCTTCCCATTTTCTCCATGGGTATGTAGGTGATTTTAGAAGTGGAGACTAAATAAATAAATAAATAAATAAATAGATGGTGAGGGACAAGAAATAAAATGAAAATAGAGCTTATCCTGGGAAAATAGCAGCAACATTTTAAAGTTGATCTGATCTCTCCCCTTCCCACTGTCCCGCAGGAAATTCTGACTTCATGTTTATTTTCGTTTCTTTAAGATACTAACTTGAAAAACAAAAAGAAAAGTCCCAGTTGCAGCCTAGCTCAAGCCACACAGAGACAGCTCATCATTACTTAATGTAAAGGGCTCCAAAGGATTTACAAGTAGGAGACTAAAATAAGAGAAAGTAATGGAGAAAATTCTGCTATTTACCTGGATATAGACCTTCTACTCATGCTACTGTAGGAGCAGGAACAGAAACTAACATTTAATTGAGATGGGCCAAGCTCACCCTGGTATAATTATATTCTAGCATCTAATACATCTTGCATCTGTTTGACATGTGGGTAAGGAAACACCAGGTATGAAGGATGTCTTCACCAGGATGACCAAGCCTAAGGTAGGTAGGGCAGTAGCAGAGGAGGGGAACTGGACTTCGTGAGCACAATTGTACCTCGGGGGTGGAAAGTTCAGATCACTCTCTCAGCCCTCTTCTCCATAATTCTGGGAATCCTTCCTCATCCCTCCACTCTGCACGGGGGTCAAGGACGCCTGCAGAGAAGCAGCAGGGGCAGAGGGGAAGCAAAGGCAGCAGGCTTCCTCTTCATGAGAAAGTTAAATTATTGTTGTGAGTAAGGGAGTTGGTCACTGCTTTCTGACATTGGAGAGCTGGGCTGTCTGCCTCGATGGCCCTAGTGCATATCCTAACCCCTTCCCCAGGGTGTTGGGCACTCTTTCTGTTTGTTGGTAGTAAAGGTCTCTGTGAAAAAGCTGACTTCATATTTTTCAGGAAGACTGTGGGAGAAACAAGAAAGGCAGTTGAACTTTGAGATTTTCCTTCATCAGATAATCTCCAAGAAGAGTCAGGCATGCACAAAATACCTCTCTGCTATCATTTCCACTAGGTCCTCTGGGAAAATTCAGCATTTTCCAGCCAAGGGCCCATGATCAGCAAAGCATCTGGGCTCCTAACTCCTCATTTAAATTCTGAATTCCCACTGAAGTCAGTAGGGAATTTAAACAAGGGTTGGGAGATTCAATATTTTGTAGAGTATTGGCCACCAATATCAGTGCATTGCTTAACTCATAAACTGTATTTACAATCATTGCTCATATCCATCCACTGACACATTTCAGGCGCTTATAGATGCTTCTAATAGTGTGCCGTAAATCACCCTAAAGAGCTGGGATACAATTTTTAGAGTTCAAATGGGAATACTCACTAGATGTGAGTGTTTGCAGGATCAGGACCTATTTTCCAGAACAGGTGCTTAAATGAAATGATGAAGTCATTATAGCTGAGCAACTTAATACAGAGAAATAGCTCACATTATTCTAGTACCTGTAAGGCTCTGGCATAAGTGCCTAAATTAAAAATTTGAGAAGTTATTAGGCAGGAGGATTAGATTTGACATTTCACTTGGAGAATGTTTTGAGGATGTGGGGAAAAAAAAATCAGCTTATTTTTGTGCATATATAGATATTTTTTGCCACCTGGAAAAGTTGCATGGTTTTGACATCACTTCCACTTTTTTTTTCTGCTTTGAGCTTGCTCCTTTTCTGTGCTGCAGATCTCTTCAGTTGCTATGAAAATCAAGGTTTTCTCTTGAAACAGGCATGTGTTCAGGAAAGTACCAAATGCCTGTCGGAAAGGCAATATAGTGCACTCTTTGTGGTTGGGAGTGTGGGAAACTCCATTTAGCTCATTTTCATGACAGAAGCACTGAACCACATTAACACAGAAGGAAGACCTAGAAAACGTTTAATGGTACTGCAACACTTTGTTTATTCTTAGCTAAGCCTACCCGGCTTCCAAATGAGCCCACTATGCGATGTGACTACATAAGGTTAACTGCTGGGTACATTAAGCAAAATAGTCTCTCTTAGATGCTTGTTTAAGTCATCATTTCTGATCATTTATCAGACTTAATGTGCTACAGCAGACTGCAGGTCACAATGTGTCATTTCCAAAAGAACTTTGACTTTTCCTTTTCCAGGGTCAGGAGCCGGTAATGTTTAGCTGAAATCACTGCATCGCGCTTCATAGCTTCCAGTGGATCCACTGAGGCTTTGGAGAGCTGTTCTTGCTAGACCAGTATTTGGGTATTAAAATCTGAGGGAACTGTTAAAGCACAGGCAACTAGTTGAGATTCAAGCTGTCCACAAAAATATATCACTTCATTTTGGGGAAAAGATTATGAGAGGAAGGATGATTATTTTTTCCCAATCTGATAGTGGGAAAATTGTCTGAAGAGAAACACCAAAATCAAAGAGCCCCCACCTCTTGAAGGTCATTTTCACGACATTCAAGAACAAGCTGAAAAATTTTTAACATACTCTCTGAATGTTTCTCCATTTCCAGATAAAACAATAGAACTGTTTTACCTGGTGAATTCCACGGCAAAGTGAATTATTTGCAGCAAAAGGTTTGATTACTTTTGCTCTCCTTTTTCCTTTTTTTTAATCTAGAAGATATGTGGATTTTCTGGATCTATGATTTTTTTAACAGTCTGAGGTCATATTGGTGGGGGCTAGACAAAGATAAGGTGGACATAAACAGACATTTTCCCTTTCATATGCTGGGCTATAGTCAGCTGCATTTGTGACTCCATAGTAAACAGAGGAGTGGCTATATTAAAAAGTATGGCTATATTAAAAACATAAATCACAAAACTAACGTCATATGCTCCAAGTATTGTGACACACTTTTTTGCTATGTATCTATCCTTTACTCATATCTTATGTGGACACATAAATAATCCAGGTGAAGATGGCACTACTGCATCTATTATCCAACGCTTCTCATTGTAAGATCCTGTATTCAATTGCTGATAGTTTTACCAGATTTCAGCCATTCAGGAATGAGGTTTTGGGTTGTTTTTTTTTTCTGGGGTACCCACTTGGTATCAACTGGTCTTTGGAAAGGTTTCAGCTAAGATAGTCTGGTGTTTCTCAGACATTTGGGGGAAATGTATTGCTTCTTCAGGCTAAAAATAAAGTTCTTCAAATAATTCATTGACAAGCACTGCATATCTGTGCCTTGGGGAAAAGACCTGAGACTTGCATGAAAGATACGGCTTTTGACAGTCCTGTGGCAGTTTGCCTAAGGGGTAAAATGTTTGAAGTACCTACTTGTTCAAAGGATGTCTGCTGAGTCTTCCAGAGTCTCTGTCTAGTTCCATGCAGACAGTCAGAACCAGCTGACCTCTGCAGCTAGTTTTTCTGTAGAGAGAAGAGAGCTGGACATGTTCCTGTCTTGAACAGGAGATGCTGATCAGGATCCCCTCAGTGAATGCAAGAAGATGGAGGGAAGTCACTGTGAAGTGGAGTTGGAGATTGGGTTAGAAGTAGGGAAAGCTGAGAACCTCACGTTATAGCATTGTAGGAAAACAGATTCATCTTAGCTTCTCAATCACTGAGTTAGTATCGTGGAGGTCTTAAAGAAGTGCCTAAGAAGCAAGTAATATTCTTATATTGAGGTTCTTATGCAAGCTGGTGTAGATTAAAAAAGTCCTAGGAGATACTGTACAAAAGCTGTGCAAGTAAAAAAATATTGACTAGCCATTCTCTCCTTAAGTGAGATGGGAGTCCCATCAAGAGAGGTTTCAGATTTATGAGGAATCTACTTTGCGAGTAATCTAAACCAACAATTTTTGTGGGGAAAAAAACCCAAAACAAAAAAAATCCCATCAAGATTGTGAGGATTGTTTGCTTCCTTTTTAAATATTCTTTACCCTTAAATGGATATATTTCAGAGGGAACAGAGTAACACAAGGAGATCCTCTGAGGAGAATTTCTTGACTAGGATTGTAACAGAAAGTTATCTCTGTCTCCCAGAATGTTCAGAAACATAATTTGTAAATTATGGAGGAAAAGTCTTAACATACAACTATATTTAAAAAGCAACTTCCATTTAAGTGCCTCACTAGCGAAGCTGCGTTTCCTATCTGTGAAGGAATAAAATATGTGAGTAAAGGAAAAAAATATTTAATTCACAAAAAAAAAAACCAACCCAAGACAAAACAAAAAAATCCCATCAAACTCTCACCTGTTCTCCTTTTCTCCCCACAGGAATAATAAACACAGTAGAAGGTAATTTATTCTTAAAAAATACTATTGACAAAGAAGTCATATCTTTCTCCAAAGAGAATGAGCGTGTTCCAACTATTTAATATCACTTTAGTGTCCCAAGTGCATGGGCTTGCCATAGAGTTAGTACTTGTAAGATAGTTGAGGTACAAGAGTCTAAAATGAACATTCAACTAGTAGCAAGAGTGCAGGATGAATGACAGGAAAAGAGAGGAATGAAATAAATTGTAAGGCAAAAACTCTTTTTGTCTTAAAAAGATCATAACATTATTTTTAATACTGATGACCTTACATCAGACGGATAGGGGGACAGGAATCAGAGACTTAGAAAGTCTTGAAATAGTCCTTCAAGTTCAAAGCAGACTGAGACATCTGCAAATGCCAAGAATATCCTCATATTTCTAGTCGTAGAACTGAGCACTTGCATGCCACATGGTGTTACCCAAACAGGCTAAGAAAGGATCACGACACTCCTGCGTGGTCAGCATGGTTTGTTCATTCCTGACTTCCACATTGAGAAATTCATGTTTATTATGACTGCATATTCAGAGTGGGATTATAAAATCTCTCCAAGCCACTGAGAGGAAAAGCGGGTAACAAAATTGACTCTCAAATTCTGTAACTGAGCATCTCAAGGTGCAGGGGAAAAGTGTGTTGCATTATTTCTGTTGCCTTATTAAAAGACTATCCCATACTTGCCAACTGCTGGAACACAATTTAATAATTAAAAATGCCAAATGAAAACTAAATGAAGTAGAAAATCCAGCATAAATCAGTTCCATCCCACATGTTAGCGTGAGGGTGGATTTTGGAAAAAAAATGTATCTCTTTTCTCTTTCAAAAGAATGGACACGTTGCTTATTCCTCAAACTTTCATCAACTGCAACAAAAAAAAAAATGAAAGGCACAATTTGGCAGAAAGCAGGACTGTAAAAATTCAGCCTTATAGGTGAAAGTTTTGGAAAGTTATGAGCAAATGAAAACAGGGGCTTAGCGTGGAAATGCATAGGCATCCTTAATTACAGCTGTTGGTAGTTCTCCAGCTATATTGCAAACGACATATGTTTTTTCTACTTAAAGACCTAATCCTGTTAGTAGATGTGTTAGCATGGAGCCCCGCAGCTGCAGCGTGTTCTCCCAGCGTCAGGGGGACATCTCGTGAGCAGAAGAGTCTCTGCTCGCAGTGTTTCTGCCTGAGCTGTAGACGTCAGCTGCGGATGGCTGCGAACACTGGGAATGTGTAAGAATAGAAATCTGTGAATGGTGTTAATGTCTAACGTGATTAGTGAGATTCCAGTGGTGTTAAAGCAGTCAAAACTGAACGTGGAAACGGCTAATTAATTCCATGGGTTTAGGAACGCAGCACTGGCAAGGATTTGGGGTCATATATAACACATACAGTGCATTAATAAAAGATGAAGATTGAATGATAAACCACCCAAGCTGTGCTGTGATCCCACAAGAAAGTATTATCTGGAGCATCTTACTGAAATGAGTCTTACTGAGAAAACTGAATTAAAGTCTGAACTATATGTTTTCCAGCTATTGTTAAATTCAGGATGAAATCACTGACAGTTAGAAACTTCCATTTATGTTTATGGTCATGTAATTTCCAGAACACTTGCAAGAGTCATACTTTGAAATGATTGCAACATCCTTATTGTGGGTCCAGAAGCCCAGTAAATTTGGGGACTTTTGCGGGAAACATGTTGTAGAGAGGACTGTTGAGCAACCACATCAGATATAACTGAATAAGGTAATCTTTTGGTCCTGATTTACAGGAAACCTTGTCTGTTGTAAAGATTACTCAATCGGCTTTTTAGTATATTAAAAACAAATGTATGTTAGAAAACATCTCTAATGTAAAGTTATGGTTCAAGTCCCAGTTGCTCAGTAGAGGAGAAGGCTTAATCCTGACTGTTGAGAAGGGGGAGAAAGGAAAGATGGGAGGGTAGCAGCATGCAAGGGCACCATCCCCTGTGAGTCCTGTGCCCATTGGCATGTGAAATGACCCAGCTGCCCATGATGCTGAAAAGTTGTACATATTGAAAGAAAGGAAAGTGGAGGCTTTTTCCCTTTGTCAGCTCTTTCTGTCGGCTACCAAAGCAGGCAAACAAGTACTTTATCGTTTTCTCCTTTGACAGTACTAAGAAGTAATCTACAACTTTGAGATTATCCATAATTTGGCCAAAATCAATAGCAGGTGGGTTATTTCAAACTGTACCTCATTTTTGTGTTTGTAAAACATCAACACCTTTAATCTTGTTAATAGTGACAGGGAAAAGGTTCACTTTGCTCACTGCAGCCTCTTTATAAGGCCAGTCTGGGTTGAACAAACATTAATTAGTTAATATTTGTGTTACACTTTAAAAACCAATAGCACTATCCAAGTACTAAAGATTTTTTTTTTGAGAGCCAAACAAGAATTTAATGAGCTACACTGAAAAGAGTTGTTGCAATAAAAACCTTAGAAGTACAGTTTAAACAATAATGTGAAGTGTAAATTAAATAGGCTTAAAAAAAAAAGTTTCAAGCTGTTTGTGTTCAAACTGCCCTGAAAGCTATTTGAGCAAGATTTACAAAATACGAGTAAAACAGAGTGTGTACTTTATTCCAGTACTTACTCTGAATTTTAAAGTGATTACCAATAGTCTTAGAAACACTATGTGAAGTGCATTTTTGAGAGAAGACTACTGTGTAATTAGTGGTAAGTTCTCTATTCCAGCATGTGATAATGATTTTATTTTTTTTTAGAGAGCATATTCCGAGAGCCCCATGAACTTTTATATATCATAGTAGTGAAACAGAAACTCTTTTTCTGGTGCCAAGTTCCTACTAAATTGGTCTTTAGGAAAAAAAAATGTTCATCCCAGTACAGTAAGGATTTTAATAGGAATTTTAAAAAAGGATTTTAATAGAAAGCTTTACAATGGGTCTGGCCCAGGACGTTCTGAAATAATGAAAATGTATAGAACAAGTTCCAACCTTAAACAACGGTGGCAGCAGTTTAGCAAAGCAGAATAAAGATTTTAAAGAGATTTCTATCTCTGTTTAACAGTCTTTGAGGAAATCTGTTTATTAGAGCTGTTTGTTGAAAGGCCATGGTTCTCAGGGGTTGTTGTTCACTATTGCTGTGAAGCCAGAGCATCCCTCACATCTTTCCTGTAATCTGTAAAATCAATAGCTTGTTTCTTTCACATGACATAGTCATATGTGGATTAGATTTAGGAAAAAAAAAAAAGCTATCAAAAGAAAGATATAAAAAATCCTGAGACTAAGAACTTGACATAACCTTTTAAAAGTCAGAGTATCTTTGTAAGAGCCAGCAGTGTGCCCAGGCAGCCGAGAAGGTCAATGGCATCCTGGCTTGTATCAGAAATTATGTGACCAGCAGGGTCAAGGAAGTGATTGTCCCCCTGTTCTCAGCACTGGTGAGACTGCACCTCAAATACTGTGTTCAGTTCTGGGCCCCTCACTACAAGAAGGACACTGAGGTGCTGAAGCGTGTCCAGAGATGGGCAACGAAGCTGGTGAAGGGTCTAGAGAACAAGTCTGATAAGGTGCAGCTGAGGAAACTGGGAGTGTTTAGCCCAGAGAAGAGTAGACTGAGAGGAGACGTGATCCCTCTCTACAACTACCTGAAGGGGACTTGTAATGTGAAGTCGACCTCTTCTCTCCAATGAAGAATGATAGGACATGAGGAAATGGCCTTAAGTTGCACCACAAGAGGTTTAGATTGGACATTAGGAGAACTTTTTCACCAAGAGGGTTGTTAAGCATTGGCACAGGCTGCCCAAGGACGTAGTGGAGCTACCATCCTTGGAGATATTAAAAAGACACATAGATGAGGTACTGAGGGACGTGATTTAGTGTAGTGATGGGCCTGGCAGTGTGAGGTGACTTAGCATTGTGAAGGTATGGTGTTGCAGTCTGCCTTCCCTTTCTGTGATGCTCACTCAGCATTGCCTTCACAAAGGCACAACCTGAGACAGAGTCGGGGAAATGCCTCCTCAGGCATGCTTGGCATGTATGTGCCATTGTTGTGAGTTCTTCTAGGCTGCTGCATCCCCGCCTTCTTGGTAGGACTCTAAAATGAGACGATGACAGGAAAGATGGCCACTATGACAAGCACCTCCTCCTTGTCCCTTCCCCCTTCATGGCCACATTGCTGAGTTCTTAGATCCATGCTGACCCAGAGGTTTTGGGCTGGAACCACAGTGCTGTTGGAAAGGACATAGGGAAAGGCCTTCAGAGGACAGCCAGCAGATCCCCATGTTCTCAGGGCACAAGATGTTCTTCTGGGGACCTGGTCCTTGGTGTCTTGTAAACTATCTCTTACAGTTGGTAACCTCAGTCACATGCTTTTCCACATCATGCCAAGAAGTTGTTACCATCACCAAGGTAAAGTAGGAACATAAGAAAGTAAGCCTAAAAGGCTAAATACAAGTCAGATTTTTAGCTTATAAGATCTGTGCAAACTGTACTAAGGAGGGATAGACTGCTTCTAGGGTGCACCCCATAGCTGAGGGTCACAGCAGTCTTGAGATCTCTGTGCCAGCCCAGTGTCCTATTTACAGGAAAAAGTTATCTGTGTTACTGTGTCACTCAACACAGGTTCTTTTTGATGATGCTCAGGAAAGTTGCCTAGAGAGTTTCCAGAGGAAGCTGAAAATGTGCAGCAGCTGCTTAGGAGGCATGGAACCAGTGCAAAGGTGTCACATCCAGAGGTGCCCGAGCCCCTTCCTGACACCAGTGGAACGGAGGGTAGCATGTCCCTGTAAAAGCAGGTCACTTCTTTGGGTGTTTTGGCTAATGATGAAGGTAACAGAGATGACCACCTGTGTTTGAGAACCACTAAATTATTGAAAGCAAATACAGAATACGTTTAGACAACTAATTATTCCAGTCCCACGTTTCTGACCACTTGATAGTCCAGACCTTGTGGTCCTGACCGCTTGATATGAAAAAAAAGGTAAATGAAAAAGTGTATAAGCTTATGCAAATCTGTGGATGAAAACATACCAAATGTTCATATTGAAACTTGGCTAAAATTAGTGTGTTCTGGCAACTAAAGGAAAGCTCCGAACCTTCGCAACTTAGGAATGCTTAGTTCACATTTTAAAAGGGGGATTTTAATACTCTGCAGCACCATTCTTGCTTTTTTACTAATGTGTAATTATTTCTCTGCTGTCGATTGTTTTATTGGAGACATTACACCGTGCAAGATTTCAAGCACCTTTGCAGCTTTCGAGGTTTCTTTTTGAAGAACGCAAAACACTCAGCTCTTCCTTTTTTCTGTCCTTTCTGCAAGCTACCAGCCCCCAAAAACCTTAAATGAGTTTTTATGTGGTGTGATTTGGAAGAGACTAATGTAGAGGAGGTTGGAGGCCACCGGGAAACATTAATAGTTCTCTTTAGTTGTGTTTTCTTTTAACTGTTAGAGCCTAATGAGAGCACTGCTGTGAAATTTTGGATACAGTTTTGGTTAGGCTGTGCTGATCCATCAATGAGGCCTCCTTGCTGAAATGAACACCTCCAGTAAGCTTTTAATGGCCTTTGTAAACAAACAGAATAATTCCCACTAACTGCAGAAATGAGTTCCATATTTATTTATTTTACTTCACAGCTCCTATTAAGTTGATTTAATAAAATTCAGCGCATAATGTTTTTTTTAAAACAAACTTTAAATAAACTGGAGCTGGGTACTGAACTCTGCATGGTGCTGCCAGTATTTATGGGTTCAAAAGAGGTCATAAGGCTACAAGTGTCCCTGTGCAGTGAGACCGAGGATGAAAGTCTGTGAGAGTATAAAGATGGTTTTAGGGGGCTTAATACTCAATTAAAACACTGACATCACATGATAGCTGGTGGGGGAGCTGGATAGCTGATGGCTCAGGACTTTTGGCTCATCTGGGTACCCTGAGTCCCAATGACTCTGTGTCTGGACCTCTCTCAGTTGACCCACAAGTCTTTTTCCCTTCTTGCTCCCTGTTTTAATACCTAAAGGTCACAGTTACAGTCAAACAAGCATCAAGTCAGCCCCAGCCCTGTGTTTGCTGGAACAATTCACTTCTGACTGCTCTGATGAGAGAAGCTTCAGGATATCTTTGCAACAGAAAGTGTGATAACTGGATTGTGTCCATCAGGAGATGGATGTAAATGTTGAGAGCAGTGTGTACTCTCTAGAGGAAGCCCTGACTCTCTTTGTCCCTCAATGATCTCTTCCAAGGAAGAAATGTGAAGCTGATGACCCAGCTGTTCATGTTGAGAGATGAAGGCAATTGGAACGACAACCCTTTGAATTTCAGGTACTCCAGCAATAGACCTGGTGCCAGTAACCCAAGGAAAGCTCTTTGCTTCTTTGATATATTTTTGTTTGTTTGCTTCTTTTTTTCTGGTCACATTGCCAAATCTGAACCTCCATCTCTCTGGGCTTCATTTCTCCTGTTGGAGTATAAGACTAACAAGGTTAGGCTGCCTCACAGGGAAAATTTCAGTAGTTTTGAATCTTTAGAAACAACTTCATAACTGTGGAGAAACAAGTCAGGAATAACAGCAGGCCATGGTTCAGCACCTACTGATGTCCCCTCGTTTGTGCTTGTTAGGGACCTGAAATATAGGTGGGAGCTGCCCATGGGGACCACTGTATTGTTGCAGGGTCAGTGCTAGAGCCAAGGAAAAGGAGTATGGCATCAAACAGGGTGCAGCGGCCACCTAGGAGTTCAGGACACCCAGGAAGCCTTCCTGATTGAATTTTAAGAGGCAATTCCCATCCTGCTTACTTTAGGTTTATGTAGGGTTTATTTATATACTCCTGCCCCGCCGAGACTGCCCTGTGACTCTGATTTTCTGACCCATGTCAGAAACCCCCCCCAACTCCTCCTCCTCATTGTCAGAAAGACATTCAAGCCCTTCCTCAAAGCTGAGTGGTGTTCGAAGCCCTGTCCTGATCGGAGAGAGTCTTCCAGCACAAGCTGAAGCAGATTCATGAATCGGGGCCAGGATGCCACGTTTCTCGAGGGTGACAGTCACAAAGAGTTATTTCAGAGCTGGAAGAGAAGATTTACGAGCACGGTTCTGAGAAGGGAGCACAGGCAGTTCACTGCAGGCCCCACAAATTAAAAAAACCCCAGTCCCAATGTGTTTAAACTGGACCGCTCAAAATGAAGGCATTGTGCACGCCGCCAGTAAACAAAGAGAGAGATATCTGGAAGTGATAAAGCTCAGACCGATAAAAACATCCCTTCTTCTAGACGAAGGCCACACATACTCTAAATAAAATGTGCCACTTAGGAGATGATTTGTGTTGATAAACCTCAAGCGCGTTGTTTTTCCAAATGTTCTCTCCCAGTTGGGAATTTCACACTTGGGCAGGCTCCAGCCGCGGCCTCAGCGAGTGCCAGCCTCCTTCCCTGACCTGACCTGCTGTTGTTTATACTGCTGTTTACACATTTCTTAACAACCTATGCAAACGGTCTCTAATTACTTTCGCTCATGGCAGCAGCGTCGGCAGTGCAGAGGTTCAGGCGGGCTCTGAAGCATTGCCAATGTTGTGCTGTTTGTTGACACAGTGCTTCCCCCGCTGCGGCAACGGGTCGGAGGGAGGGCTATGTGATGGCTAATGGTAGCTGGGGATGCAGCCCTGAAAGGTTGGGACCGTGCTGTAAACAGCCACAGGAATAAATAACCTGGGTAAGAATCAGCTTTCAAGAGGCTCGCTGCCACCATGAGGTTCACCTTAGAGACATCGCTGATCTGTTACATTGCTTGGGTTTGGAGTGGTCCGTTTCAGCCACACATTTGCATCTCCATGGAGTCAGAGTTGTTTTGAAAGTAACTTAGCTTAGAGGCAATCTGGATGTGATGTTACATCCTCCCCTTCCAGGACAGAGCTCAGGAGAGTTAAACAGCAATACTCTTTAGATTACTATACCACTCTAAGGTATCTCATTTATGTTATACTTTTCCTAAGCACATTATCTCATTTATGTTATACCTTTCCTAAGCACGTTATTGGGAAGTATCAATATGGGCTTTGTGCCCCAGACATCTCTGACTTTAAAAGCCAATGCGTGCAGTTGCTTCGAAGAGACGGCACAAAGTCTGAAGACCAAGAGTTTCTGGTTTACTGAAGAATAAATTTTGCTTGAGACCAAATGGTTTAATTAGTACCTTGGAAAGCTATGTAAACTTGATATAAATTATGAGGGTGTTGCCCTCTCTGATTTACTCTGTTTGAAAACCTTGAGGGCCTCCAGCCAGATTGGATTTAAAAATACTAGCATTTGTTTCCATTAAAGCCATATTTTTAAAGCTTGGACAGGGTGTGGGAGTGCTGATTTCTCTTGATTAGCCACAGATACCCCACAAGAAAAATAAAGTTCCTGAAACTGGTCTTTTTTTTTTTACATTTTCCATTGAAAACCACCTCATTCCTTCTTTCCTGCTCCATCTCCTGATGTCCTCAATAACAATACCATAACAGAACACTGTGCATCTGAAAGTTTGTGAAAGGGTATGCATCTTACAGGATGGCCAAAGCATCAAGGGTTTGCGTAGCTTGCAGCTAACTTTTAGATCACTGAAGTCTGTAAGCTAGGTACCCAACCGTCCACATGAAATCCCTTCCTTACAAGTGATATTTGACACACCCCTCTATGAAACTGATTACACCAGACATTGGAATTTTATTTATTTACTAACGTGCTTGAGACTGCAAAAGCAAACTAAGGATGGTTCACAAAAGTGTTTCCAGAAGATGAAAATGCACCATTTAATGACAACAAATGAAAATTACATGCAAAAAGTTGACGAGTTCAGCAAAGCTGTAGTGTTTTCGTGCTACTTCCATAAGCTTGGAGAGAAACACCATACATGGCCTGCTCTCTGTGCCAGACAGTGATATCCATGTATCAGAGAAATAACAAGTCTATTTGTCTGGGATAGCCAGCAGTATAGCCCATACTTGGGTAGGAGGGTCAGGAGATCAGCCCAAGCTACTTATTATCCCAGATCCTGAGCCAAGCTGTCTATCCCTGAACATGTTCATTTTAGCTTTAGATAATGTGTTCCAGCATATGTTAAAGTGCCACACATAAGATCTTAATTAGGCAAATCTTTCTTAGAGTAAGAACCAGTATGTTCACTACAACCAAAGTACTGACACACGTAGATACTGCAAATTTGCTACCATTCCTGCAGTTCTGGCAGTGTAAGAGAAGAATAGTGGTGAGCTTTAGTCTCCTGGAGATGCCACTGCAGGTGCTACGTTAGCAGTGGCATGGATGCTGGGAGAAAGGAGAATGTGCTTGATCTTCAGAGCCCACACAGGACCAGCATGGCTGACAGCTAGAAAAGTGGGGTTTTGTGGTCTGGATTTTTCTTCTGCTTCTGAGCAGCACTCATCTCCAGAAAGGAACTGAGACACAGGCGTGAGCTGATGAACTTTGAATCCCTTTTGAAGGGTACTCACAGCCTACCCATGGTGAAACTCCATGCTGTAGCAAGAGAATGCCTCTCACCTCCTGAGTGTGCTGGCTGGTGCCTGCCAAGCTGCTGTCATTGTCGAGCTCAAACTAGTCATTCTGTTGCCCGTTTTCTCTCCCTGGTTTAGACCCACCTCCCCTCCTCGTGGCTCAGGCTTCCTGCAGCAGCCGTCTGACCTCTCCCACAAGGGAAGGTGTTATCAACCCATGAGGAGTGGGCTCCCTGGGGTGTGGGGCTCATCCCACTGATTCAAGGAGGCAGATCAATCTTAACACTTATCTCCCCGTTAAAGCCTCCTCCCTCTCTGACTGTTGTTTCTAGGTCTGTATTTCATACTCATCACCAGCACCAGGAGTGAGTCTTTCCACAGACAGATAAGTGGCACCAAATTAAAGGGCATTAAATGGATGACTTTCCATATTTAAAGAGCCAGTAGCAATTTGTACATCCTGGACATGCCAGGAATGGTCAAATCTAATCACTTTCCATGCTTTCAATGCTGTGTAAACATGAGGTAATTGTTCTTATATGTGAAAAATGATGTGTCTCGTGTCAAGAATGTATCACAACCAAAATTTTAGCTTTGTGAAATATTATCAAACCCAGCCCCTGCTCAGCAAATCTTTCCAGAGTCAAATAAGTCACTAAAGCAAATAAGGCTGTTCTTATTTATGAGACTGAGAGTTTATCTTGATTAGATATAAAGGACGTAAATAATATCTCTCTTTTAGACGACTTCTAACATAAAAGAAATAAACTATATATCTATCTGTTTTCAGTACATCTAAAATGCACTCATCAGCCACTGCAAAACACTTAGTGCTCTTGATAAATGAAATGCATGCAGTTAATCTCAGCAATTTTGCCCCTAAAAACCAAAAATCCATCTTTGCTTTTTCCTTTTGGGAATGAAATAACAGCAAAATAGACCATTAGTCTCAAAATATAATCTGTTAACATCAAAGCTAATGGTTTGCTGTTTTTTCAAACCGCCGTTTCAAGGTTTTACATGTCTGCAAACATTTCTTCAGCAAATATTAAGATAAAGTAATAAGTGAGCAGAGTTTTAGTATTTCATCAGTGCTAAAAGAATGATTAATAATGCTGGCCCTGGACTCCAGTCATGATGTGGGCAAGACAGGTGGATTTACCCATCTTAACACTCAACTTTCATGGAATAGATGTCTAGCAAAAGACCTCAAATAAAACAACAGTTATTCAGGGGGCTACATTTATCTCTGACTTATTTCATCATGCAGCTTTCTTGATGAAATTTTCCAGCCACGAATACCGAGATGATATCAGCCTTGTGTCACATGGCCAAAAATTAGCCCTCAAGATGTACTTTCATAATCAGAAACAGGTGAAAGGAAACCAATGCATAGTCTTTAGTTAACTATTGGTCATGTGGTCTTCACACCACTTGGTCAATGAAGTGAAGGCTTACGTGCAGACTGGGTGAATGTAACAAGTCTCTCTTTCCCCTGAGTTGCAGCCTTGCTTGTTCTTTCTAAGCATTTTTGTGCTGCCATGACATCAGTGGGAGATTCTCTGACAGATTTACTGCCAGGTATCATCATCTGTGAAAGACTTCATTGTCCTTAGTTTGAGGGACAGACATTAAACTTGGCAGCTCCTTCATCGAGGTTCCCTTCAGCAATTACGTAACTTCTGGTTGACCAAGAGACAAGAATCTTTCAGATAGCCATCTGATGTTTATATCTGGGATACAGCAGACCTCCAAATAGATAGTTTCAGTGGTTAATGAACATCATTGTGAAACAATAGAGCGTTACCATACACCAGAATATGTCTTGTTGGAGCTGCCAGGTACTAGGACCTAATGAGCTGTTACACAGTTGAAAACATTATCTGCCATAATAAATCTGCCATGCAGAGGAAGAAGAGTTAAATTTATTTCAAGCTTTCTCTTTGTTAAAATACAAGTCATGAATATTTCTGTACTCTCTCAGGAAATCTAGTTTTTTGGAGTCTCCCTTCTCTTCTTCGAATCCTGTGAATTTGTCAAAATCCTCTTACAAAACTGGAAATTTTGATCTTAGGCCACATATGCAGGTTTATTAACAGCCCAGGTGTCACTTGGAAATCCTGGATGCAGAGGAGCACAGCATTGCCTATCTTACATATAAACATGGGAGAATTTTACATTCAGAAATTTGGCCTTGCAGCACAGCAAGTCTGTGAATATAAAAAACTGGTTTCCTCTGGTGTCATTTCAAAGCTATCATGTGACCAGAAGGAAATTTCCTTCTCCCTTTCCCTCCTCTTTCCTCTTTTTCTGCCTCTGTATTGAAAAGCTTCAACTCTCCAGCTTAATCTCAGGATGAAGGCATCTCACAGAGATCTCACAGCACTGCTTAAGAGTTTCAGTCACCATCCAAAACTTTGCTCTGGGCTGTCACTGACCCATCCTACAACGGGAGCAAGATGGAACAAGCCACTGTCACTTCTGAGAAGTTAACACTGCTCCCTCTAGTTGTTTCCCAAATGATCTAATGGGTATGATGGCTTGAAGGGGAGTTCCATGTGTCTTCTGCTCAGCCTCATTGAGCAGTGCCATGGATACACAAAGTTTATAGGAAGAGCACAGTTCTACTTTGGATCCATGGACTGATTTATGGCTGAGCAGAATTTTGCTCTCTGTTAAAATTTTAGGAAATAAAAAAGATTAAAAGTTTTCAGTGACACACATTAGTTCCAAATTTCACGTGAGTAACCTAAAATCCTGTTTCCACAGTGTTTCTAGAATCAGAGATTCATCTCTCAGAATTAAATGTTTCTCAGCTCCTCCACCTGATTCAGGGTGAAAATGGTAACTTCTGTATCAGTACTGGGTACATTACTGAAGTCAAGCAGGTCTAATTAACATCTCTTGGCCTTGTGACTTGGAAAATCAAGCTAGGTGGCTACCTGGGCTGTTATCTGTGTAAAGTCTTCGCAATTCTGGTCTCACATGCCTAAGCACACATATTTTGGTCCCCAGCTTTACAAATAAAAAATACCCCCAAATACAGGTTTTGGTCTGCTTTTGAGATTTAAGAGTCTCAAATCCAATATACGATTAGTTTTTATCTTAATAGTAGATATAGAATCGACTGTTTAATGCTGTCTGAATTGTTCTTGGCATATAGGAAACCATGTGTTACCTTTGGCCTGAACCATTTTTAAGAAGTGTGGAGGGTGAGTAGAGGAGCCAAAGGAATTATTTTTGCATGTAGTGGTTAAGATATATAAATGGGGTGGAGCTTAAATCCCTGGGCTTTTGGAGATTATGCTCAGGAAACCATTTTTTATGTGGTCATAAATAAAGCAAGAAAAAATAGCAACTTAACTGTGACATGTACCTTTATGTGGGTATATTATGGAATTCTAATTAAAATGAATGTGGTAATAAACCAATCCACCCTTAACAGCAAAGCAAAGCAACACCCCCAACCCCCAACCCCCTTCTACTGCTTTAATGGCATTCTGAATCCCACAAATAAAACTGGCGAGAATACACATCCTGTTCTTACACTATTAAAAACTCTAGTTGTGGATTATTGCAGTTTCTTATTGTTTCAGGACCCTTTCCAAGTTACACTTTATCACACTGAATACCAGGCAGTACAGGACTGTTAGGATAGCGAAGAGCCTTGCAACAAATGATCAGCGTAGGTGAAGAAAAGCCATCAGCCATCACTTCATAGCTCTGCCAGACTTGACCTGTCTCTTCCCCGCACTCCTACAAAGCAGGATCTCACAAGTAAATGAGCAATTTCTACTGAGTCCCCAATTCATAGCTCCACAGATACGAGAAAAATCACAATTGTATGCACATGCCTTGTGTGTACTCTAGTTCTGTACCCAAATGAAGAATCAGTGTTCTGTTCCAGCAGCCAGACAGAAAACTACAAAGTTTGTTGTCTAGTAGAATTGGTAGGACACATTAGTGAAGCTTGATGGATCCTCTCTTTCCAAAAGTGTAAACCAATCAGGTATTAATGGGATCAAATACACAATAATTAAAATGGAAAGATGACTAGGATCGCCCGCCTGGCAGGTGCTCATGTGGGATTGCTTCTGCTGGCAGACACACCGCTGGTAACTGGAGTTCAGAGCTCTTTATGCAAATGTCTTACTACAACTTGTTTTCTTCAGCCAGCATGCAAACCTCAAACTCCTATCCTCTAGGAACGTCTCAAATGTTAACATTTATTGAGACTGTGCTTTTTGGGAGGAACAGTAAGAACTCAGGGCTTACCACCAAGAAAAGAACAGTGTCTCCCAGCATTTGCCCTTTTCCCAGCAGTAGGTTACGGAATAGTCAGCTATATATTCAGTTCAATGATCATCTATATTATTTAAAGCAAAACTTTTGCTCACACTTCTGAATTATTCATGAATTCTTAAATATCATACTGTTGAACAGTGATTTATTTTCCAGCTAGAAGTAAGGTTTCTAAAACTTGAAAGGTTAATTAAGTTCAAAGGAGAACCATAAAACTATAGAAAGGCATGCTCAATGGTACTGATATCACTTCCGACAGATTTTGGTCTAATAGGTTCTTAAAGGCTACCAGGCATGGAGAATACAACCTCCCCAGGCAACTTATTTCAGTGCTTCTTGGCATTACTCTTGGAAAGGTTTTTTTAATGTCTAATCTGACTCTTTTTTCCTACAATGCAAGCCCACTGCTTCTTGCTTTGTAAAGCATGGACATGGAAAACAGATTGTTCCCTTCCTCGTTGTAACAGCCCTTTCTATACTTGACACATAATTTGGTGTGATTTTATGAGTCTGTATGTTCACCAGGGACTTACACTTAAAATGATACTCATTTGAAGTCACTGGGTAAAAAACAAATGAAGAACAAATGCACATTTGTTTGCAAGCAAAGATAGTGAAGATAAAACTGAGAATCTACCATATGTTTTCACCAGCTGGAATTCATTCAACGTTTTGTTAGTTTTACTCTTAAATGTGTTGTGAAGCTTACTTTTAAGGTCCTTCTCAAAGGCAAGAAGTCCTCAATCTATGGATGGCATACTGCAAAGAGATCTCTAGCAGTTGTCTTAGAGGCGAATGTCACTAATGTGTTTCCCATTCCTTGCTCTGAAACCTCCAACACAGTATGTTGCTTCTTCACTTGAAAGTATTCTCCTGTGATGGACTGAGGGAATTCCAGCAAGAGAACTGGATACTTGCAACAATTTTTGGAAGTGCTTGTTTCAAAGTGTCAGGCTTCTTGCAGCATTGTGGAAAATCTAAAGTTCTCTGGTAGGGGTCTAATTATGAGTTGTCAAACAGGATATGGAGAATTGCATGAAAGGACTTGAGAGGCACTGGTCTAAGACCATGTCTGCACTGTGTTACTCTGTGCAGTACACTTTCATCCCTGTAATTCTTTTAATAACCGGGAGAGAAACACGACAAAGAAAGCAGCAGCCAAAATGGAGCCAGAGCTTCTCTTTGAGGAGACTGAGCAAAACTTGCCTTTGCTGATATACCATTTACCACCAAACACAAATTATTTACATGAAATTGAGATTTTTGTGTCTAAACTGGGATTCTATGAAAAAGTGAGTTCCTGCTGTGAATCTGTCCAAATTCAGTAAGGATTTTGGTTCAGGACTGCAAAGGTTAAGTTATAGCAAATATTATAGCAAATAATGCAATATGACTGCAAGATTACGGCTGCTCAGAAACAGCAGCATAATGTGTACAGACACTGTGTATGTGAGAGAAAGAGAATCCCTGCCATGCCCAGGCTAGACAAACATTCTACAGTGTTATAGCAAAATTACTCAATATTCAATATGAGATGGTGGTGTTTTGAGTTTGCTGCCAAGAAGTTTGTGCAGAGGGACAGTTTTTGTTGTCTGTGCAATGCTCTGAATTAGAAGATGTGTCATGTAACACTTATCTTAGATAGTGTGGGGGCAGTCAGTGAATGGTAACTGTGTTCTCCTGAAACAACAAGGATGTCATGTAGCACTTTTGGAGAGATAAGTAAACGTTTGGACTGGGAAGGGTATGCAAAGGATACCAAAGTTCAGCAGCTAATTAGAGTGTTATCACTTGGAAAGTAACATAACTGAATGAATGAAGTCATGGCATCTAGGGAAAAAGCTTGTCATTTGTTAAATTATATTGCAGTGTACATGAACCATACAACGGTGACATTCTCAAGAATGCCTTGTAGCAGAATTGGGACAAAGTGAGATTTAGTTTACCTCCTGAATTTAGGGCATCTGTAAATGTGCAGAACCTTATTAACTGGTCACATGCTCATCATCATGCTATCAGTAAAAAAATCAAAGTCTCTAACTAAAATTCCAGTAGATAAAGGTAACAAATGTGGGAATATGAAGTCATCCTGGCTCACTATTCACTCAACAATTGTTTGAATTCTTTCTAAGGTACCTATTTAGTGAAATTATAATTTCTTCTTTAGAGAAAAATAGAAGATAGATTTACAGTTTGACATAGAACTTTCTATTCAAAGCTAGGTCACATCTTATCCTGTTCCAGACTAGACCTTAATCCGGTAGCTCACAAGATATGCAAGTGAACTCCGTGGGTGAAAGACTTATTTTTCAGTGTGATGAGTCCATTTGAGTTGGCTTGAAGCAACTGAAAAGTCCATATGGAGGAAGGCAAGACCATCTGAAGTCATGCTGGCTGCACATGGGAGGGAGGCCCACTGTAGTGGGATCTGGCAGCTCTCTGCAAAAGGCTAGAAGAGCAGAGACACTTAATTTCTCAAAAAACCCTGTAGGATTACGTAGTAAATCACATAACCTTGAACTGTCCAAAAATGTAACATGGACGTGGTGATAGAATAATCATTGCAGCCCATTGACGTAAACAGAACGATGTACAGGGACATACCAACAGTCTGGAGAATGGGATGCAGAAAAATGACTCCAAGAGAGGAGAAAATGAATGGCTGGAGTCTTATCTGACGTGATAAGGAGCATTTACTTCTGAAGAGACTATTAAAGGACCAATTCTCTAGCATGCACTTAGTTAGGGAGTACTAAATTGGCAATTATTTGCAGTGAAGGATGTGTCCATTAATGGACCAGTCTTAGTGTCGCTAGAGAAATCTTATAATGGTTGGAAAGGAGATGCAAAGAAAGACATGGAAAGATACAGTAGGTCATGTGAGCTTACAGGGGAGATTTGCAAATCACATAGGAAGCATATGAAACACTCAAGAGATCCCCCTGCTTCTGTTATGAAACCGATATTTTTCAAATATGGCTGTGAGATCCCAAATAAGCTTCCCTCAGCCCTAAGTATTATTTCCCTTACCTGTCATGCATATGGATACATATTCTTTGAGACAGATTTCTGTTCAAGTGCAAAGGCTTTCTCTGGGATACTGGTCCAGTGCAATGGTCATTCCCTTTCTTGCTGCTTTGTTGTTTCAGTCTCCAGGCAGAAAAATGCTATATTGCATCCACAAGACAGCTGTAAAATGGGGTATTGCATCACCTCTCAGAAAACACAAACAAGAGGTGCACTTTTCAAGCTAACGGGCAAAAACACCCTCACCTGTTATTGCAGTTAAAGGAAGATGTCTGCTGCTATCAATGGTGGCTGCCTCAGATGATAATGAACTGCAAGTAAGTTTGTGCAAAGCACCGAAACTGATCAGACAGGACATGGGACAGCTGGGATTCTTCTCATAAATTGTTCATGACAAATGGCCAGGCCACCTTTAAGTTGTGCCATGGTGAAGCAGTTTTTTACTAAGAGCAGTAAAGAAACAAAGGTAAAGGCAAGCAGTGAACATCTAAATTAAAGAAATAGAAGGAAAAAGAGGAGGTGTAATTTATACACACTTTCTTGGGCTTTATTTATCTCTGTCTATTTACATGAAGAAATAGGAAATGAGCAACGTAAGGTCTGCAGAATTCTTCAGGCAGCCTTTTAACATAACATGTGATTGTTGGATCTAACTTGTAGTCCAAAAACCTATTTAGATAATAAAAACCATGGAATGAAAACTAAGGCAATAAACACGTAAAGATAGAGTTTGTGGTTGAAATCTTTCCACATTATTAAATGTCCAGCTCATCCAACAGTGCATTTTCAAACTCTTTTGCTCTGTGATTTATTACAAAGGCCATCATAATCAATTACTTTTAATTAGTAGAAGATGGAAACATTAATTGGTCCTATTTAAGTTTGATTGTATTAAATGATTTTACCAGTGATCAAAA
Source organism: Urocolius indicus (assembly GCA_013401255.1). Lineage (NCBI taxonomy): Eukaryota > Metazoa > Chordata > Aves > Coliiformes > Coliidae > Urocolius > Urocolius indicus. The sequence goes on from WBNH01000953.1 coordinate 135,833, forward strand.
ATGTATTTTGAAAGGGAGTTTAGGCTAATATATCAGCAAATGAGGCGCTATAAACATGATTAATATGCACATTAGACTTTCCTTATCACTTTTTGTTGGCAGTTTTTATCCGGTCACAGCTGAAATTCCATTGAGTTCTTTCTCCTTTTGTATAAAATACAGATTATGTGGAGACAGCCGTCTGAGCAACTGGAGTTTCATCTTGTATGGCCATTAATTATTATTGCTCCTTTAGTATTTCTTATCTATCACAGAGATGTAGGACTGTATTTTTATAGACGTTTGTCAGTAGGAAAAAAACAGGCTTTTGGGTGATGGCGCCTCAGCGTTTTTTAATTGGAGGAAGGATCAACAACATATTTTGCATGTCTGTGAAAGGGTGGAAAAACATGTTTACATCTGTCATCATTATGGAGGTGTGTATATTTGGTAACACACCAGGGAAGTTGTTGAAAGGTACAGACAGTTTTCTGCAATGCTTTGACATGGCTTTTAATACATCCATAATTATTTTGTATTTATTTCAAGCAAATCATATGCAATATGATTTTTTTCTTTTAGTAAATTGTCCTCACAGTTGGGTAAACCTTAGAATACATTTCTTTCCTGTCAGTTTGGTAATGTGCAAGTGTTGATCTGCACTGTGCTCAGCTTGATTTTCTTATTTCTGGTACTTCTCTCTCCTCACTGGTGAAAAACTTGCATTCACTCCTGTTTCAAGAACAGAATAGTTGGGCCAGTCATGGAATCATAGCTTGGTAGGGGTTGGAAGGGACTTCTAGAGATCATCTAGTTCAACCACCTGCTAAAGCAGCTTCACCTCAATCAGGTCACACAGGAATGTGTCCAAACAGGTTTTGAAAGCCTCCAGAGAAGGGAGACTCGACACCTTCCCTGGGTAGCCTGTGCCAGGGCTCCCTTACTTTTACAGTAAAGTACATTTATGTGGAATATTTTGTGTTCCAGCTTATGCTTAAGTGGAATACTTTGTGTTCCATCTTATATCTGTTACCCCTTTTCCTGTCGCTGGAGACAGGACAGGAAAAAATGCCACCCCCTGCTCTTGGCATGCACCTTTTAAATTATTGTAAATGTTAATGAGATCCCCCCCCGCACCAGTCTTCTCTTCTCTTCATACCAGAGTCCTGTTGCTACTGCAACCACCTCAAACACCCCACTGCCATTGCTACAGAAGAGAGAAGGTGATTTCAGATGCTGAATGTCAGTTTCACTGCTCCCAGCGATAATTCATCTATAGACCTCATTGCTTCAACCGACCTAAACCTTCTAGCTTCCAGCCCAAATTTGCTCATCACCGTTATACACTCTACTTGCCCTAGGCCCAACATTTAACAAAAAAGGATAATATTCTTCTCAGTCTCTTTTACCAAGGGATATTCAGTGCAGTGTAGACATCTTTAACTCAGTCTGAGTTGCAAGCACTCAGAGACAGACCTGAACTCCTGTATAGACTTATTTCTATCTGATTTCACAGTCATCATATGTTAGTACTGTTTGAGCTGTTTACACAGCTCAAATTTTTGGCACAACCATCTCGTTGGTGAGTCATATTCATCTGGCATCCTAACACCCAGGCATCTGTCCTATTCAGTTGTTCCCTGCTGAGGAATTCCCCGCTTACATTAGATATTATTATTAGTTTGCACATGACTTCTTTTACTATTTCATTTCCCCTTGCTTTAAAGGCCATCCCATTTGCCTTTTGTGATATTTTGATTCCTCCCTGTGCTACTGGTTCCTCCTGACTCTGTGTGCTCTATGCATCTCATTGGCACACACCACAGTTTTGTGCCAAGTTCATTCTTGAACACATTGAGTAAGAACAGCTCCAAAATCAACGTGAGCTTACCAAAACCTTCCTCTGACTTGTTAAACCTCCTTCCCATGTCAGCTTCTCACACACTCTGCAGTTTTTACTGAATTCTGTCTTCTCAGCGTTGAGTATTTCTGGTGTTCCTCTAAAACAAATGTGCAATTAAGTCCAGATAGTTATGGAGGGGTTGCCCAGATTTAAGTCAGCAGAGAATACTCTTCTGTTTAGATACAATCATTTGCAGTTATAATATTTTTTTCTTCTCTCCTTTGGAAAAAAAATAAGCTTTTTTTTTTTTTTTTCTTGGGATCAGGCAAAGAGAAAACATTCTTCCACTCTTTTCTGTAATGGATATTTACAGTAAATATTGGTTCTTTCTTGTACAACAATAACTGCAGCTCTGGGGAAATATTTGTATGAGACTGGAGAGAGCATGAGAGCCCAGAGACTGTTGGCATCGTACACAGGGGACAGTCTGGTTGCACCTAATGAACTTGAGGGTACATGACTGAGCATGCAAGGGTCTCCAAATCCTACTGCTGAATCCTCAGTCGAGAAGGAAGCCATGCACCCAAAAAGGGACCAGTTACTGTCCCCAGCAGGCAGATTCTGTCCCAGCTCCAGCACATGGACCTCAGATATCTGCTTAAATCCACCTTTTCCTGCATGGACATTGAGGGTTGTTTATTCATAAAACTATTTTGGAATGGCTATTCTGCCACAAATTTATCCTCTGTCTTTCTTGGGTAAAAAAGCCTTCATGGACAAATCATATAATTGGCTTGCTGAATGTCCAGGGACCTGATTTGCAGCACTGTAAAACAGATGCCCCGTATTAGTAGACAGTTTTTATTTTGGTCTTTGTGTGTCTCCATTTCCTGTTTGTGGAATAGATTTGTGTTTATTTATTTATTTAATTTATTGCTGTCCTTTGGGACCAGAGTGAAAATCAGATTATGTTTGTAACAAGTTTAAATTCGCCAGAGAAAAAAAAATCTTTGAATTTGAATAGTAAGGAGGAAAGAATGACCTAAAACTTTACAAAGAGAAAGAAAAAAATAAAATCCCAGAATGCTGATTAATGCAATGAGCAGTGAACACTCACAAGTGCATTTAGAAGAAATAAAAGTGCCCTAATCTTGATATCTTTCTAACCTTATCTGTTGGGTATCATTTAATGCATGTTGCTCACTCCATTTGAGGAAACCTGCAGTGAACTGCCAGGGGAATTTCTGTCAGAAGTTTAAGGCCAAGTATTTAATATTCTAATTATTGCCTCAAAAGTTACAGGTGATAATAATTGAACGATAGTTGAAGGATGTAATATTTGCCAACTTCTTTTCAGTGTTTTTAATAGCACACCTATGCCAAGGAACACTTCAAATATAAATACATTGCAAACAAATTTGGTCCAAAATAAAGAATTTTTTAAAATCTCTGAGCAATCCAAACTCAACTTTAAACATTTTCATTGCAACATCCATTACAACAGGGTTGCCCTTGATTACTAGGTTGCTAACATTAATTTCTAGCTTCATTTTTTTCCTGAAGGAAACTGCAGCAAGAATTCAGGCTATGTCCACACTAGTAAATTAAACTGTGTCATAGCATCAGACCAAGATTTAGTATGTAGTCATTATTACATGTCCAGCATTACTGCTTTAGATGGTTTTTAACTTGGAGCAGTCACTGCTCTCCCAAACGGTCCCAAGGTGCTGCTCAGGAATAAGCGTGATCCAGACATTATTCCCAAGAAGCAGAGTCTGCAAACAGCTGCCCTGTTTTGAAGGCAAAAGGTTAATAGAATGGACATGACCAAATTATACCAGTTGGCCTCAGGACAGCCCTGGCACTGGTTAGTTTACTAGGATAGATGAGTTATAGTGTACTTTGTTTGCAAACTTCAGTGCAACATAAATAGTGTGCTTTTGCCAGCTACGCAAGCTTCGGAATGATCCTGTTAATGAAATCACCTGATGTCCAACTGCCAACAGCCTTCTGAAGCAATTAATAACTGCAGCAAATGCTCTAGACAAAGTTTTCCTTTTCTTAATTGTGTTGAACCAGAGTCTGACTCCATATTCCATGCACAAAGTTTTGAGGGCAGCCTTTAGCCACAAGTTTTTCAAAGCATTTTTTTTTTTTAAAGCAGTTTCTATGACTGAAGCTTTTGGTGTTCTCTAAAGAGTGGTCATCACAGAGATTTGGCTCGGGAAAAGCAAAGGGCAGGAAGCAGCAACAAAAAAAATAGCTCTAGAGAAAGATTACTGAAAGAATTACACTAATACTAAATAATGAAGAAGAATGTAAACAGATTACAGATACAGAGAGCCTGAGATCAGCTAATGGCTGAAAAAATAGATGACAGAGATAAAAAATGATAAGACTTGTCAGAAAGAACAAAGCCTGTGTGTGCATCATTCAGATTAAGGAATTAGAGTCAAAAGGTTAAGTGTGAACAACAATGAATATGAAAAATGGGGGAAAAAAGAAGTAAAAGGCAAGTTGGTTTCATAAATCAGCTCTAGTCTAACATTGCTGTAGGTAAAAAAAAAGTGTGTTGAAGTCTGTTAAACTAGCAGATAGCTCAGCTTGGACATCAGTAAAACATTAGGAAAGGTATTGATATTTCCAACAGCAGATAAAAGTGTCCAGTTCTAAGTGCTGTAAATACTGGCTTCAGGTTACCTATCATCACATGTTTTCTCTCATGGTGGAAGCAGATTGATCTTCAGTCTTAACAGCCCATGAGGCTGGAGAATTTTTTAGCATGGTCTCATGCACACCCAGGTTTGGGGATCTAAAGGCTTTGATTACTTTATAGAACAGGAATGAAGAAAAGAGGTTCTATGGAGCCTGTATTGGATGGATACTGTCCATGAGATACATGTTCACAGGACATAATTATGCAGGGTGTGCCTGTAACATCTGTTCTCTTTCCTGCAGGAAATTCTTCTGAGAGAAGCTCAAAGTGGTTAGCAGATATCTGAAAGCACCTCCAGTTTATTGGATAAATATGGAATTTCTCTAAATCTGCCATTTTTAGAGTGAGCAAAAAATATATTCTGGACAATTACCAGCAACAATAGCTAAATGTACAGTGCTTTCCTGTTCTAAGTTTAGAAGTACTGTTGAAATCTGCTGCTGCTAGTGAAGACAGATCCAATTGGCTACAATATACATTATGGAGCAGGATCCCTACATCTGCAATGTCTCCACTCCAGGAGCAAGAGTAGGGCACAGTCTGTAAGCAACTGGTACAGTCCTGTCTATTCAAATCAAGCCATTTTCATCCCTTCTGAAAGGACCAGCTTTTCACATCTTTGTCATGTCGGTAGGGCATAATGTAAAAAAGGCCTATTTACTCTAAAATGGGACTGAGCTCTGCCCAGAAAATCTCTCTCAAGAACTACAAGATGACTTGTGCTCAAAGGTTATAAAGATGTCTTTTCTGTGACTAATGCAGAAAAAAAATGCTATTCCCTTTCCAAACACCCATAATCCACTGAGACTCACTTGCAATGCTGGAAAATGTACCTAAGAACAGTCACATCAATGTTTGTACAGAGGTCCCTCTGTCTCAGCTTCTCATTTGTGATGGTGGCTGTGGATAGATACTCAAAGCATGATGAACCAACAGAATGAGTGTATAGTGAGACTCTCACTATTTACACCTACCACCTCATCCTTTACTATTAATGGGCCTAATTTCTTTTTGAAATCTAGGAAAATGTTGGTCTCTTCAGTGTGCTGTGACAATGACTAGTACAGTGTAGTTCAATGACACTCTCTATAAAAGAACAACTCCCCCTGACTGAGTGTGTGGCATTTAATTCCAGTTCCTCTGTGGTGGAAGCCCGAGTAGCCATTTCTGCTCTGTTTCACTCTTATACCCTTCTCTTTACACCATGGTGGGTGCTACATGGTCCCTTTCCACTCTTACAGTTATAATAATGATACTAGTTAGGTGTGTGTTGTGCAGTAGCTAACCAATATGATGTACAGTTTGAGGAAAGTTAATATTCTACGCCTGAGACAGGGTGCAGCATTATTCTTTTCCCCATGGGCTATTTTTGTGGCATAGGTTTCCTTCACATCCCCATTAACACAAAACAGTTTATCTTTGCAGTGCAGCTCTGAAGTGAATACTCATTGTCTATAATTAGCTGCATTTTACATTAGAGAAACTGAGGCATGGAGCATAATGCTCACATTTGCCAAAGAATCAGATTGGGGTGGCCAATTGGAGTCCTTTGATGTCTGATTTTTCCAAAGTGCTGTATTGGTTGATTAAAGACTATGCTTGTGTAGAAACAGTGCTACACAGCATGACTGCACAACTGCTACTGACGGCTTCCAATGAGTTGCAACTGAGTATAGACACCAATACATAATGGACGTGCTCTCATTTTGTGGACTAGAATCAAAGGTGAAGCAAGATCACTAACCAAGTTAAATATAGCACTTAGCTTATTAGTGTCTACTTAATGAGACTCCACCTACAGTTGTTTAATTTGGCACTTTTCTAAACCAGACTTTAGTTGTCTCAAATTAGGGATAAGAGACAGCACACATCTTGTTACAATCAATGAACCAGCTGAATGAGTGACTGACTCAGCTGAACATCACTGACTGTCCATAGGAGCCTGCATTCCAATGAACTGTTTTTATATCGAAGCTCCTCTTTCTCTTCTTGCCTGCACACATTTTCTGCACCAGACAAAGGCAATGACCCTCAAACTGCACAGTTCTATGAGTACCAAAGTAACGTTTTGAGAAAAGAAATAACATGATATGTTGAAGCATTGTACCATGCAAAAGGGGTGATGGAGTTGCTTGGGCAAATTTAATTCCGACATTGCCTAGCTTTTGAGCCTTGATTTTGCAGTTTTCTGTGGTCTTTAAATATCCACTCTTGTTCTCTCTCTCTCTCCTCACTACCGAACAGGTTAGCTGCACAGTTGGCTGACTACAGATAAGGTGAAACATGACCGGCAGAGGACATGTGTTTGGAAAGTTCCCACAGTAGATGTAAAAATAGATGTTTTCACAAACAGACTTGCATAGGAATACTGCAGGGTATGTCTTTGGGAACAAGGCAAGGTCCCTGTCAAATGCTATAATCCCATCTTGGTGTATGGTAGAGATAAGTTTTCCAAGCCAACTTGTTATAGAATATTCTTTCTTGACAAAGCTACATTTCTTCTTATCCTCATTTATAAAAATAATGGAACTATGTTTGCTGAAACTCTCACAGAAAGATCAGCCCAAAGAAACAACATTCACACAGAAAGTTTCAGGCCAAAAGGTTAAAGTTCAGAAGTATATAAGCAAGTGAAAATAGTCTTGTAGAGATTTGGGCAACCATAGCCGTCAGCTATATCTATGAAGACCAACAGCAACTAAAGTATCAGCTACAAGATCCCTTCCAACCCTTAAGATTCTGTGACTCTGGATTATAATAAAGAAGAAAAACCTCCAACTTGCATTTAAGAAAAGTAGGTTTAGTGTCAAATGCTAGATTTTGTATAAGCTGAAATTTCTGTTATATATCCACATTTGGATTGATATTTCAAACAAGAAAGGAAGTGGGTGGAATAGTTTATTTAATTCTAGAGGAAATGGGAGGAAGCAGCATCAATATGTATGCCAGAGGAATCTGTGCGGGTTTTTGAGTGTTCCTGAAGTGCTGGGCAGCCTTTCAGGACTGGAGTTTGGCAGGGGTTTGGAAAGGAATGAGTATACCTGAGCAAGTGTATCATCAGGATCAAGCTATGTGAAGTGTCAACAAGTTACTGGGCTGCAAACCAGCATCTAGATTCATCAAGGGGCTAGTCAATCATTACAATCAAAGGCATTTTTAGTTGACATCAGCTTGCCAGATGCCACAGTTATACAAGCAGGCAGAGTCCCATTCTTTGCCATGGCACCTCTGAAATCTGGCCAGGTTTTGAAGTAGTGGCCCAGTCTTTGCCAGCTACTACAGACAGGGCAAACATGCTCCAAAAATTGCACTACTTTGGGCTGTTTTGTTGTGAATGGCTGTTTTGAGTTCAAATGATCCTTAAAAACAGAGCTCTGGACTGATGTACAACACAATTAATGCACACATAACTCATCTGGTCTGTCAGGGATATAGTTAATACCTGTGAGAAATTAACAGGAAAGTAGAAGTTATATCTTCATGTAGTTTTTAATTCTGTTTTGCCATCTACTGATTCAGGTACTTGAAATTAACTACTTCTCTGTTTTGCTGTCCTCCAGTCTGTGGGTGTCAAGTTACTCTAATTATGTGGAACAAAACTGAAAGTCAGCACAACTTATTCTTTCCCCTGTGCACATGTTGAATATCCCACCACTTTCTCCCTATACAAATTTTGGGAAGAATTTGTGGCAAGGTAATTACCACAGCAAAACCAACAGAAAAACTGGTCCACATGACTGAAACAGACAGATCACAGATCATCTTTAAGCACTGTGTCTGTACTGTACATAGGAAAGCACATGTTCATACACACAATCACACATATGTATTCATATCACACCTCTAACTATCTGTCAGATTTTATCAAAGACTGACTTTACTAATGAATTTAGGTTACTAGATGGAGGCAAATTTTTGCTTTCAGCTGAAAGTATGAGCAGCAAAAATAGCTTCATATTTAAAAAAAAAAAGCTCTGTCATAAGCATCCTGAAGAGAATTCATTGTCAGCACTATTCAAGAGCATGATTTGGCTCATTATTTGATACTAATTGGGTATCTGTGGGCTCAAATCTTTGAGTGTATTGGGATCTCCAGCCTTTGATACTGCTGACAGGCTGACAGATCATAGTTGCCTGGCATGGGAATTGTGAAGAAAGCAAAGGGAATGACCAGAGGTCTAGAAAAAACATGACCCCTAAAGAAAGATGAATGAATGGAGTTGTTTAGTCTTGAAAGGAAAGGACATGCTAATGATTTTCAAATATGTAAAGCACTGCTGCTGCAAAGAAGGAGGGTTCTGATTTCTGTAATAGGTAGGACGTAAAATAAAAGGATTAACTACTTACAAGGAAGATTGAGTTTAAATACTAAAATAAGGCAACTTGCTACCGGTAAGGACAGTGAAGGACTGGGGTAGAGGATCTTTAAACAAATATTTACATGATGATGACCTAGACGTGAATAGGAGAATGATTTAGATGATCTCCTAAATTCCTTTCATTATTTAGTGGCCTATGAAACTTTCATTCCCATTATTTTTGCTTTAGGCAGCATATACATGAACTGGTTATCTCAGCTAAATAATGCATTTGAATAGAGGGGGAAAAAATGACTGTTACCCATTCTAACAGCAATAAATCTGGTCTAATCTAGGATCTCTCCTTCCTCCCTCCCATGCCAACCTGCAGCCATTTCTTCTTCCCTAAGAAGAGAAGTAATTTTCTCTGGGCAGAGTTTGCTGTGTAGAGAAGGTACAGATTGCATCTCTCCTGCTTGAGCTTCTCAAAGTTTGCTAGTGGGGTAGGGGTCTCCTGAGGCTTTGCTACAGGAGCTGGTTTGCAGCTTGTCTACTGCAACACATACTGATATACTGGCACTTTGTTAATCTTTGTTAATACAGCAAGTGATTTTTTTTTTTTTTTTTGTGAAAGGACAAAATGTGTCCTTAAAGCTGTGTGTGAGAGGGGAGATGTGGGAAGAGGGAACTTCAAATAGGATAACAGGCAGAGAGCTAAGGAAATATGATAAAATGTGTGTAGCATTTCAAAGCAAGGCACCTATTGCATTCATATGAAACTCCCATAATTTCTCGCATTTTTTTTTCTGGAAGCTTCAACTTTTCTGGAGCAGTTTTCCCATCAGCAGCAACCAACAATTTACCACTCAAGAAATGTTAAACAAAGACCTTAGCAAACTCATCAATGCTGTCACCTCTTTTATTTATGTGATGCAGAAGTCAAGAAAATTTCCTTTGAAGCAGTAGTGTATGAGTACTATGTCCAGAGGGGCTTGTGCAGGCCGTGAGAGCTACTTCATGCAACCAAAACATGCAATTGCCACATGCAACTCCCTGCCACCTCCCCACAAAATTCTCCGCTCCAGGCTTGCCTTTCGCCCTGGTATTTAGGCTCAGCAGAGCCAGACAGCTCAGATGACCAGGGCTGGCTGCACTGCAGAGGGTGCACTGGGGGAGAAGGGCAGGACAGGACATCCAAGCTGCATCCAGCTAATCACTCTCCAGCACATGGGGAAAAGGTCTCATCCCCTTGTAGGACGAGGGTTATGTGTCTGGACGGCTTTTGTCCCAATGCTGGGCACCATGGAAGGTGTCCAGGACCACAGCAGTTGGAAGCTGCAGGGATGTTGTACTGGGGAAGAAGCATCACCTTACCAAAAAATAGAGAGATGAGCAGCCTTTCACAATGGTAGAAAAGATACCAATCATCCTGGGATGCTGGATTTCTTGGAACCTGTTTGTAAAACTTCTAATGATCCCATCTAAAACTGTTGGCAGGTATGGATGAAACCATTTAACCCTATTCCTCAGACCCCACTGTTTCCATACTTTTTTTCAATCTGATAAATCCTGGATTTATCCTGGAAGAAACCCAAAACTTCATCAGTCAGCCTTCGAGCTTCCTGAAGCAATGTGCATAAGTAGGTGCTCATACAGCATCACTGTCATGTTCTAGTGGGAAAAGTTTAACATAGTGCTCTTAATTTCTTTAAGGTGTCTGGACCTGCCAAAGAAAGAAGAAATGATAGAAGTAAGGAGGAAGAGAGGGAAAAGATTAATAAGGAATGGAAGGAGGGAGAGAAGAAGAAAGAGAAAAGGAAAGAGAGAAATAAGATGGGAGAAAGATATGAAGGAAGGGGGGGAAGAGAGAGGGAAGGGAGAAAGAAAAAGATAGGAAGAAAGGAAGGACAAGAGAAAGGAAGAAAGGAAGGACAAAAGAAAGGAGGAAAGGAAGGAAGGAAGAGACAAAGAAAGAGAAAAAGAACAAAATAAAAGAAGAGAGAAGAGAAGAGAAGAGAAGAGAAGAGAAGAGAAGAGAAGAGAAGAGNAAAGAAAAGAAAAAGGGCAGACATGGAAAAGAAATAAGCAAGAAAAAGAAGAAAAGAAATCATCCTGTTGCATGCAAAAACCAGATCCAGCACTGGCAAGAGCTGGGCAGAGTGGAGCCTTTCCTGATAATATCAGTTTACTTTTTAATTAGATGCTGAACTTTTAAAGACAATGGAGTAGACATGATAAAGAGCAGGCTATTAAGTGTCCCAATTACAGAGCACCAAGAATCCAATAATTTATGTGCTGATAATCTCCTGGTAATCCTCCGGGTGCTGCCGGAGCGTAAGCGTCCTGATTACTCCTCTGCTCTTACACGGATTTGTTCTCCTACCATTGCCGAGTTTTCCCGTTATGTTTGGCACAGCTCATTTAAAACAACCACAGTTACCTCACAGCCAAACCGCTGGCCTAAGTTTAGCTAAGATGAATAGGCAGCCGTTCATCTGCGACAGAGCCTTTGGTGTAAGTGTGGCCAATTAGTCACACGTTTGGTGTTCTAATTAGGCAACGCTGGGCCTTTCAGAAAATGTGCTGTTGATTTAGGTACTTCCTCAAACAATGCTAAATTGTGTTATGTGAAATTCAATTAGTTCTTTTCTAAATGTTTCCACATCTGTTATTCTTTAAGCATAAAGTGATGAGGAGAGAAGGAGAAGTGAAAAGCCAGAGTCTCCACTGGTGAAATATGTTAGACCTCTGGGACCAGCCCTTTTTCCAGCTTTTGACCCTGAACAGTGATATACAGGAAGGAACAAAGTTGGAGAGCTATCATGGTGAAGCCCTTTAAAATAAATCATTATGGAAGAAATACTGCAACTGTAAGGGAACATAATCTCTTATGATAGCCATAAACTAAGCTTTGTTTGGAAACGGATGGCATGGGGAGAGCACTATTAAGCAAATGATTATAAATTCCGTTTTAAGAACTGCAGGGTTTTTTTTTTTTTTACGATAATAGTGATACGTTTAAATCCCCAGATTAACCGCAAATATGTATAGAGCCAGTTTACTGTTTTGTGGAAAGGCTTCGAGTACTTTTGTTTTTGTTTCAGATTTTCCCTCTGATGACTAAAAAGATGGCAAGACCTCCTGTAGGAGGCTTTGAGGGGGGAAGGGATGGGATGCGTTTATTAATTCTGCTGCAGCGTTCTCTAGTTTATCTCCATGTTTGGAACAACAAAGCACCTCAATCCTTTTGATCCCTCGAACAAAGCCTCTGGCCTTCACAGGAGCTTTTCGGCACTCTTAGTGACCCATGAGGTTTGCATCTGCATGAGGCTTCTCCCAAAACGTGGGCTTACCAACAGCCATTGTCATCCCCGTGCTTCAGCTCCGACCTGCTGCAAGTAGCATGTCGGCGTGTCAGCGAAGGCAGAGCAACGACTTCTCCAACATCATGTCTCAGTCAGAAACCACAGCTGTCTAAAGGTGAAGTTGTACATGCATTTGATCCTTGTTACTGTTATCACCTTTTCACTGACCAACATTTCAAGCCTTATCTGTGGCTGGCAGGCCATGTTTCAGGTTTGTCAGAGTCCGGATACAGCCCGTGTGGTTTTCTGATGATATATCTTGATAAGATTTGTGGAATGCGAGAGATGAAGTTGTCAGCACCGCTTTATGGCACCTCCATACACGTCAAAACATGAAAATATTTTCAGGAGTGATGGCGTTATTTTGACTGGCAACACAAACTCTTAAGACAATACATGTCCTGGAAGAGAAAAAATAAGACCAATTTTTATCATAAGAGACAAAAAGTGATCTGTCCTGGGAAGGCATCAGCTTTGGCAAAATGAGAAGCTGAGCAAGACGATTATAAAATCGAGCCTTTCTGGATTTAAACTGGTAAATCACATTTTCCAACTGTGATTACAGTCATTGCATAGACATGTTAGTATTGGAAATCAAGGCCTTCACATCTTCCTTTTTACAGAAAAAAACTTAAACAAAACCCAAGAAAACACATAGAACCTTCCCTTCAGTGCCTACTTTTGCCTTCAGATTAAATTACCACATTATCTATAAGCCAAATCTACCACATGTCACAGGTTTATAAAAGAACAATTTCTTTCCAGAGATGATGATGTTGTTAAAGAAGTGGAAACATTGGCAGAAATTATTGCTTCACGATGCCCATCTGTAGGACTGGCTGAAGTGATCAGCTCGAGTTAGAGCACGCTGACAATTTTAGTGATGGCACTAATCCGTACCTGCCATTATGACCTTAACAAATAACACAACATTCACATACTGCTTTAAAACAAACAGCAAGACGAGGCCAGCTGTGAACTCATTCAACATTCACGAAATTTTGAACAGCTTTTTGTTCAAGAGATGAAGGAGAATTGGGAGCAAATAAATATACTTAATAGTTGTTGGAATATTTCAGATATTTTTTATTGAAAAATGCTGTTGCATCAAAGCCAAACTATTAGTAGCAATGCACATGGTTTTGAAAAAAAAATTATATATGTATATCTGATCCCTTCCAGTGAAAGAATAAAAAAAGAGCTATCCAAGTCAAACCTTGAGCCTGTTGGTACATAAAATGAAAGTTTTGACAGAAGCCTTTTACCTTTAAAGTAGAAAAGTTTAGTTTCTCTTTCAAACTGAAGAAGTTGGTGGAAAACAGGATTATTCTCCTGAGAGGTGAACAAAACCTTTCTTTTTAAATTTGAGCTAAAAGTGTTGGACCTGAAGAATATTTTTAAAGTTTGATAAAAGACATTACAAAAACTCTTTTTTTTTCTTAAAAGAAACAGTTTTGAACATCTCTAAAGGTTATGAAAGCTTGACAGAGGAAATGTTCCACCTTCCTTTCATGAAGTCTTTGAATTTTCTTTCTAAATCAGATCAAGTGCATTAAAATTAGCTCAATCTATCACCTTTCAGAAACATTATGCAACCAAAGATAACGAATGATTTCCCTAACTAGTAAGGCTTTTAAAGTCCAGTAGGACAAATATTAGGTTTAAATGTCTCTATAAAACAAACAAGATGTCTAGGTCATCCAGTGCTGGGACCAGATCTTCTATCTCACTTGTTAAGTGATGACCATAGCAGAGGTAGATGTAATCCAGGGAGATCATCTGGGCAAGGGGTTGAGGGGAGCTGCTAAAACAACTCCTTCTTCAACGACCACAGACCTTGCCTACAGATGTATTTGTGTTTCTGCTCATCATGAATGAAATTATAACCCCTGACACTATGTTTGCAGACCAACATTCTGTACTTGTGCCTTCACTATGCCTCATTTTAAGAAACTGAAGCCTCACATTACCATTCAATACACTTAACACTTTTCCAGACCAGGAAATCACATGTTTTCAAGTATGCACATGCATGCATCAAGCATGTGCAAGGAAACATCTGAGAGGGAAAGAAATGGTTAGCTAAGGAAGATTGCATGCAGCCAGCAAATTGTCTGGGAGTACTGTGAAGGAGAAACCCCATCTGCAGCACCCAAACCTCATCTACAGCACTCGTGCAGTGTAAAAGCACAGTACAGGCAGAGCTGTTCCTGGGCTCCTTGTTCAGTCAGCGCTGACCAAGCATCCCACTTGGCCACAGAAAATGCCTTTGTATTAAACTCTGAATCCAGGATCAGAAGCACATCAGTCTTCATCTCCTGAGCTGATAGCCGTGTTCCTAATCCAGGCACGTTAAACTCGAGCCCTCCCAGTGTGGAGGAGTACTTTAGTTTCTTGGAACTGGCTTTTAATGGGTCAGGTGAGATTCTGGTTTTCATCTCTTATGTTAATACAGGCCTCCACATTCGAGTTTGGGTTTGGCTTTGAGTTGCTTTTATCACAGTTAGTGGCTGCATTTTAAGTGACACTCTTGCCTATTTTACATTTTTCAATCAGACAAAAGGAGCTCCTTCCTTCTTTTACCCCTTACAGTTGTCATGGAGTGGGCACAAGTTGTTTTTTCCCATGAGAGCTGCAAACCTGTGGCTGTAAAGTCTGGGCAGGCATGCTCCTTCCTTAAATGCTTTTACCTAGAAACACTGCAGCTCAGCAACCCACTCCTATGGCAGGCCTCTCTGGTTCTTGCAGGGAACTTTTCCATGCCTGGGATTTCTACTCTTCTTTCTGCTGCCTCACTGTGTCTGTACATCTACCTTTTTCTCCTTGAGGAAGTCCTGGAGTGAGCAGTGATATCTCTCTGCTCTCCTCAGACTTCTGACTCTCATCAGCATAATTAAAACCACTATTCACTCCACTCTGGGTGGTCAAAGCACCTTTTGTCTCACTTCATTTTTTTGCCATGTGTCACATCCCTAACTTTAGCCTAAGGTCTCTAACAGAAGGAATGGCAGACCACAGGTACGGAGACCACTATCATTAGAGATGTGACTATTCCTTGGCTGCTGTGCCTGAGATGAGTGGGCACAGCAGTGACAAAAGGCTATTTCTGTCCCATTGTGACAGTGCCCAGGAAAAGGGCACCTGGAGATCTGTTCTGCAAGTATTACTCAACTATAACTGTGCAGTTTAAGAACCAGATTTTCTTCACATGTTTTTTTTCTTGGTAGCCCCAGTGACTGTTTTCTCATATACAAGTTGTACCCTTTATGAAGAAAAGCTGCTGTCCTTCCTTCTTCATTTTTATTTGTTTGTTTGTTTGTTTTTAATTTGAAGCTATATGAAAAAATTTAAACTATCAAAGCAATGAAGAGCATGTCAGGAATTCTTTGGCATAGGTGCTTATGTCACCTTGCTCTGTTAAATTAGCAAACGTGTAGTCTGAATCCACAGACTGACAAATCCTTTCATGCAAGCCTTCTACCAACTGAAATGGAGAGTTGTCTTTACATTACATGGTTTTGTGAGAATTTTGCCAGGTGCTGTCAGCATCAATATACCTGACATCCTTTCAAAGGAGGCATAAACCTCTTCACCCAGCATTTCTAAATATCTGTCCTTAGATTTTCTTTTCCTAAACACCTTTGCCATTGAATAACTTCATAAGTGATATTCTTTTCTTGCAATAATAGGAAAAAAAAATCCCTGAAACTTCTCCATAGCGTTACTGACAGTTAGGAGTTTGCACTCCCTGTGCTCTGCCCTAGGGCTATGTCACCAAGTTAGTCTGAACTCAAGCCCAAGCTAATAGGAATTACTTCTAGCTAGACTTGTGAACCTGAGAGTATTGCTGCGCTCAGTGAATCTACACCATAGCTGGGTCTGAGCCAGCCCATGGCAAAAGGCAAGGTCCTCATAGAAATAAAGCCCATGGCTGATTGCATTACCTTGCAGGAAGGGCACATTTGTCTCTGTCTATGGAAGATCACACAGACCAGTCTCCTATCTGTGAAGGTATCATAGAATCATAGAATAGTAGGGTTGGAAGGGACCTTTAGAGATCATCTAGTCCAACTCTCTGCAGAAACAGGTTCACCTAGTTGCATAGGAACATGTGCAGGTGGGTCTTGAAGATCTCCAAGGAAGGAGACTCCACATTCTCCCTGGGCAGCCTGTGCCAGGGCTCCCTCACCTCAACAGTGAAATAGTTTTTTCTTATGTTTCAGTGGAACTCTTTGTGTTCCAGCTTCATCCCATTACCCCTTGTCCTGTTGCTAGATAACATAGAAAAAAGAGATGCCCCAACCTCCTGACACCAACCATTTAGATATTTGCAAAGATTTTACTCGAGGTAAAAAGGAAGTCAGTGCTGACTTCAGAAAACAGACTAAGAAACTTACCTATAGCCTAATAACCAGATACTCCAGCAGTGTGTAGGCTTCTGATGTTCACATTATAAAAAAGGGGAAATTGAAAAACTGGAGAAGGTGCAGAAGAGAGCTGTAAAAATGATTCAGAGACTGGAGAAATCAGTCTATGTTGAAGCACTCAAAGAACTCAATCTGTTTAAGTTATCAAGAAGACTGTGAAGCCACTTAATTAGAGCGGGTAATACTTTCAGCAGGAGGAATTGGCCGGTTACTCAGGCTCCATTTACTAACGGAGCAATGAGAGACGTGGCCAGAACAAATTGCTGGAAGTTTTAACAGAAGCAAATGAAAACTTGAAAAGGAGAAAAAAGCAGTAATTTTTTTTTCCTCCTGATTATTCTTCAGTGAGGACTTACTGAGTAAGGTGAGGAACAACTTCCCTTTTGGTATCTTTAAATCGTGACTGAATGCTCTCTTGGAAATTGTATGCTCAGGAGAGAAGTAACTCAGTAATTGACAAAATGTGCTTCCACATTACTATCCCTTCCTTACTCAGGTCTACTGTGGCTACTCTCAATGGCTAGGGAAGACCAAAATCCCTATGTAGGCTCTGACAGACATAGTGCCAATGCCTAGAGAGCATTTCCTAGGTTAGTCTGAGAATAACTTAGGCATACCAATTTTACCTGTATTTGGTGTATAATTAGGAGAAAGATATCTGACAGAGGGATATTTTGGGGGCACAATATGTATTGAAAAACAGTGGAAATACAAGGGCCCTTGTGGACACTTAGACTATCCAAAGACCATTTAATTCAATATCCCACTGTAATGAATAGCCCCATGGCTAGGTAGAAATTGCATTCACATCCAAAAGGCAAGTTATCCACAGAAACTCAAGTTCCCAGAGTGAAGAGAGTATGAAAGAGGGAAAAAGGAACACAAATCTTGTGGCCACTGTCACTTCAACGAGGAAATGAGAACAGCACTCACACCTCCAGAGCAGCTGTGAGTTATGGGAATACAAAGGAAAACTTGAGCCAAAACAAGCTATTCCAAAGCTGTTTTTTAGGAAAGCCATGAGAAAAACAGGGGGACATGATGAATAGGAACACTGTGGCAGAAGAGTATGGTAATATTGGGACACTAGCGAGTCATACTGGGTGCATGACGTCTCTTGGGGAGCTACAGCAAAACCACAACAACTCTCTGGAAATCTTTCCTTACACTATTTTCTTTAAAATAAGGCTGTTCATGATCTTTTCTCTGATGTGCTGAGACACTGCTTGTACCTGGGTATGACAAACCTCACAAATGTCCAGTAGGAGTTCTGCACAGGGATGCAGACAGATACAGGTCTCTGTGTTGCCACATCACTCTTGTGATACTGCAGCTAGAAGGAGAAAACTTTTTGCTTTGGGGAATATCCATACAGCTGCATTCTGGGCAGACTTCTGCAGATGACATTCAACCTACCTTCTTTCCCCCCTTTGCCAATAGATGGTGGCAGAGAGAGCTCCTTTCCTGTCCAAAACCTTCGGGCCACAGAGGTTCTATATCCTCTTAATCACCTCTATATGAAACACTACTGGATTCTGTAACTTTTGTTCTTCCTGAGGCAGTTTGCAGCAGCGGCACTGCAGAGCTCTGGGAAAGCATGGTGTGCAGCTACAGCATGACAGTGTAACTCGGGGCAAAGATTTCAGTGTACTCATTTTCCACATTGTGCAGGAGTTATGTTCAGTGAAAATTATATAAATGTAGTATACCAGCTCATATGTCATTTCCACAGAATGTTACAACCATTCTGTTATGTAATAGTGAGCTAATAAAGTCAACTCAAAACTCACTATATCACTTTCTACATGAAGTCACCTCATTCATCCTTTTTCCCTTTAATTTAAATCTCATCTCTATTTCTACATTTACCTTCCGATGTATTCCGAGCACAGCATATTCCCAACACCCTTCTTATTTTACTGTGTGATCTAAACAATGCAGAATATCAGGGCCTGAAAATTTGGACTGGAAATATCATGAGAACAGTCTCTGTCAAGAGCTTTCCAGTATTTCCTGCTTCTGGTTGAGCTGGAAATACTCAAAGGGTGAAATTCTGGCTCAGCTGAAGTCAACGGGAATTTTGCCATTAACTTCAATAGGGCTAGAATTTCACTCTTGGTATTTACTTCATGTATCCAGTCTCAACTAGATCTGGTGTGGTGTGAAAAGGAAAACTTTTCTTCTTTCTTTTCCTTCCTCTTGTAAGATTTAATGTCTAAAAAACCCTTACATATTCTGGTTAGATGTAAATGTTGAGTAATGCCAAATAAGTTCCCATGTTACCCAAATAATCCATTTCTTCCCTCTAAGCAGTTGCACATCAGAAACTGTGGCATTACAAATATAAAATGATATAGAGAAATGAAAGCTGTCTGCATAAAATAATTTCAAAGATGTATTGTCTCTCTTTCGACAAAGCCTGTATTGTAGGTAGCTGCCTCCATTTCAGGGCCTTAATGCCAAAACCGACTGCAGGCGGCAGTACAGTGGTGATTGTCTGTTGCAAAATGCTTGAATTTTTGCTTTCATATAGAACTCTCCTAGTACAGAGAACTACTACCATCAGTGAAGGAAGATTTGCCTTGCCTTAAATCTGATATATTGTGATCTCTGCTTAAGGTGGCATAAAACTTTGAACCTTTCGCTGTGGGGAGCGAGTGGACCATATCCTGTTTTACTTGTGTCTTCCTCTGTCTTTCAGGAGGTGCTTTGAACAGGACAAGGGGTAATGGGATGAAGCTGGAACACAAAAAGTTCCACTGAAACATAAGAAAAATCTATTTCACTGTTGAGGTGAGGGAGCCCTGGCACAGGCTGCCCAGGGAGAATGTGGAGTCTCCTTCCTTGGAGGTCTTCAAGACCCATCTGGACGTGTTCCTATGTAATCTGATCTGATCTAGGTGGACCTGCTTCTGCAGGGGGGTTGGACTAGATGATCTCTAGAAGTTCCTTCCAACTCTACCATTCTATGATTCTATGATTCCTCACTGACTAGAGAGACTCCATTACAGCAAGTCTTTTCCGTTCAAAAGATAAAGTCAGTTCTGTTTCTGCTAACAAAAAAAACCCATCTCATTAGTGTGTTCATGTTTTACGTTACAGAAACATTTTAAATTGCATGCTGTTTAATAACAACAGTCCCCAAAAGTAAACTCACCATTCTGAGGTTTGTCATTGTACCGGTGAGTGAAGGACATTTCTGGGAATCTCCATACCTTTTCTTACAGCCCCACAAGACCTAGTGAATATCTGACCAATAAAAAATGTATACTTGAGCAGAAACATCATCCCTGGTTCTTTCCTAGAGACAAGACATTTTCTTCTAGAAAAACAATAGTAGAAGCACTCAATTAATCCACAGCTATTCATTTTGTCTTCACTGACAATTAGCAGGCCTCCAAACGCATTGCTGCCTCACTTCTGCAGTTGAAGCAGCCCTGCCAAGTGGACTCGGGCTGACACACTCATTCTTCAGCCTGTATTTCCTGGTGCAAATAGTTTCTAGCTCCTTTCCAACAGTCAAATCCAAGGGAAAAAGAAAAATAAAAAAAAAAAAAGAAAGAAAAGAAATAAAAAGAGCTTTGTTCTCCATGAAAAAAAAGCCGCAGCTGCGGTCAGGAGCTCTAAGCACTAATCTGGGCCATGAGGAAGGAAGGGAAATGCAGCTTGGCCATGTCTTGCCAGGCAAGCTCACAGCCTGCTGGCTCCCAGCCCTGCCAGGACGCCCTAACTCAGACCTCTGGCCACCCACCTCCTCTGTCCCTGCCAGCCCGCTGCAAAAAGCTGCCCTTTCTCCAAGCCATGCAGAAGTCAAATCCAGTTTTCTTCAAGGCAAATCAGTAGGAAGACTGCAACAAGAGAGTGTGTAGATGAAGCACAGCTTAGGTGTTCCCCATGTCCCACCATCTGAGCTTTGCAGGGCCAACACGACACATGGTCAGGCCCTCTGAGATTCAGAAAAACCCTTCCATGATCAGTCCATCTGAAATGTAGTTCTAGTGGCTTTTTTAGCTGCAGGAAGGTAAAATGGCTTTTGTCATCTCTTCTGACCCTGCTTCTCCATATTACCAAAAGAAAATTGCTGGAGATAGCAGACCACTAGTGCAACAATCCCCATTTGACCTATTGCCCTCTTGCTCAGTTTGTTAGAGTATCTCCTAGTGAAAAGTGGCAATGCTGTCTCTGGAGCAATGCCTTTCCTGGTAGACTCCTGTGTTACCACTTAGTAGTTGCTTTGATGCTTTCAGCTGTAAATATTTTCTCAAATTTGCTCTTTTCAGCTTATTACGTTGAAGCCAACAGCTCTTGTCACTTGCCCCTCCCCACCATCTTGCTAGGGGTCTGTTTGCCGACCCCGGTCAGTGTGTGGCAGTATCAGGTTAGGTCTCCAGGGCCTGCTGACTGGTATAAATAATTAAATTTTACCCAGCAGATTGCCACAGAGCCTTTGTTACCCCCTACAGTTTAAAACACAGGTTTCTGCACAACAGCTAGCAGGCTATTGACACACCTAATTTTTTAATTTGCCTTCAAGAAACTTTCCACATATGTGCCAAAACAAGCAGTTTTCCATGTGGCACAGTCAGAAAGGACTTTTTGCCACCCTCCTTGCAGTGGATCAGCTCCTGAGCTCTCGATTCCCTCTCCACCCTGCTTCTGCTGAATTATCTCCTTCACTGATGGGTGTACAGAGCTTTCACTGCTGTTGAAATGGCTTGCCCACAAGTCCAGGGATGGATGTTCACCTTTGGGCTGAGGAATGGTTTACCCTTCTAGACCAGACTTACCGGGTCTTGAGGTTTTTCTACCTACCCATGTGGCCCGGGGCATGATTTTTGTCTGGCAGGATTGCCTGCACTTGTTAAACCTACCTCATATCCCACCAGCACAAAGGTCTCTCATCCAGGAGGCACCAAGCCCTGGAAATATTCTGCTGCTGACACCAACCTCAGCTTTTTAAAGTTGAAATGTTTGCTTTAACTGACAATTTTGGACACGTTAAAAGGTATTTGCATGAATTCTAGCGGCCTGCGGTATTGAGGAGCACGGGGTATATGATCCACAAGCCCCTTCTGTCTTTAATTTCTAGGAAGCTATTTTAGCGCCTTCCAAAAAGGCTCAGGCCTGCCTGCCAGCACCACATTAGCATGACTACCGCTCTGAAACACAATAGCTGTGGCAGCTCAGTATCTGTAATGCATCTCCCGCTGTACTGCACAGCTTTGCGCACGCCTATGTGCCATTAATGAATCATCACGTGGGAAGTGTTTTCATTATTCCTTGCTTTTCCAGCCCTGGAGTTTCTTGGCGAACGTGCAGCCCAGGCCACAGCAGCTGTCTATCTCTCTCTCTTTCCTTTAGATTAAAACCTTTTTTGTTGTTGTTGTTGTTGTTTTGAAGTGCCCGTTGAAGTGACAGGACTGAGAAAGATGGCTAAACCCAAGTCCCAATATCTTTATTTCAAGACTACACTAATAGCCCCTAAGAATTTTTCTCTGCTGTACTCCAGATAAGAGCGGTGAGCCTATAAATTCATTAGCGAGTAATGGAGCAACTTCACTTTATCTATGTCTTTTCACAGGACTAGGGTTTCATTCCGTGCCAGGAGTCATACATCACACTCAACATGTACGTCTCCAGAGCCAACCGAGAGAAAGTGCAGAAAAACTACTGTTAACAAGGGAGTAATTACATTCAGCATAAATTAATTATTGGTCACTCAGGACCGGTGGGAAAGGGCCACACAGACCGTATCCGACTGAGTTCCCACCTCTGAGGGGAGAAATATTTAAATATGAATCATAAGACAATACGAGGTGGGCCCTTTCTGGTCTACTGGTCTTTAACTGCACGTATTTGCTAATATGACATGTGGCTTATTTGCTTTAACACTATAGGTACATTGTATTTTTTTTTATGGCCAACATGAGTGATAGTCATTCAGGACAAGGGTCATTTCATAGCAGCCAGCATCAGACCTGACCGAGGGAAGCCAGGAGGGACTTTAAAATGTAATTCAGCCAAAAGAACAGGACACGGATCAGCAAGCGAGTGATGGAAGGTGTTCATGAGGAATTTAGATTACCACACACTGCAAATAAACCCTGAGAAGCTGGAGCAGCCAGAGGCCAGGGAAACCTGGCCAGCAGGCAGAGAGGAGCCCTCCCGCCGGGAAAAGAAGATGCGCAGTGTGCCCCTATTTCTTTTGCAAAAGCATTACTGCTACCTCAGGAAAGCCTGGTTGTGCTTGAATCCTGAAATTGCTACCTTGGAAAGGTGTAGGGATGTGTGAAATAATGCTGGGCTAGTCTCCAATAACCAACAAAATGATTAAAACTGCCCGTTACGTGTATAACATTAAAAGTGTTCCATGTTCTGACAAAAATCAGGAAATTCAAAGTTAAAGAGAATCCTTATAAATGGAAATTCTTGCCGTCATGGGAAATAAAAAGCATATCAAGATGCAAGTGACAGATATACTGTCAACTGGGAACCTCAGCTTGGAATTTCCTGGGTTTTTCTTTTCATTCAGTTCCTAAAACAATGGATACTTAGATGGGGATTCATTCTTCCTCTTCTCTCCTTTATTAGCAGATATTCATATATATAAATAAAGTTACACACACACACAATAGGTGAATTGGACTGTCTGGGTTTTATTTTTTAATGAATGTATTTCAAGCTGTTCATTAGATAGCTGGGTAGGGAAGTTTTCCTGTTTGTGAAGGCCCAAATTTATTGAATCATAATGAATGCAACACTGAGACCCACCAACTATATTTTCCCATTAAAAAAGGAGTCAACATCTGTCTTACAACAGCCTGGTGTTTGGAAATTCACCTGTAATATGAAAAACACAATTTCCAGGCTCAGCTCCATCCACTTCAGCTTAGAGTGCCCTTAATAGCAAGTTATTTTAGGATGTGCTTTTGCCTAGAATTTTTATATCAGACCTTAGATACCGTTCTCTTCATGAAAACACCAGGGCATTTTAAAATATACCTACATTTTATAACAAAGGAGTGTTGTGTTGAAAAATTCCCAACCAATACTAATTGCCCACACTGGAGAAGACAGTGGAAAGCTTCATGCAGGCTGTGGAGCTGGTTCCTGGGCTTCTGCCAGTTACACTTGATAGAGAATTTCAAAAGGTGCTGCTCTGACCTCTGAGGTTTGTTCTCGTTTAAAAATACACCTTGAAAAAAAATCCAGTTTCTCCATTAACTGCCCTGTTGGCAACTTCTTACTCCCTGTAGTTCTCTGACACTATCTCAAAATCCCTTTGTTGCCAATGCAAAAACCCAGAGTGTGATTTTGTGGGTCCAGTTAGAAACAGGCCTCAGAAGAGAGAAATCCTACCAAACCCCGGTGGGTGAGAGATGGACGGCTGTCATGCTCCTGGCCTCCCCTGGGGCTGGAAGCACTGCACCTCACATGTGAGTGGCTGGAGACACTCTCACGCTCCGGCCATGTGGCTGCAGATTGAAATCAGATGGTGGGAGCTGCTGTGGGGCACAGCCCTGCATCCAGCTCCTCACTGGGCCTCTGCCGCCCCGGGGTGCAGCTGTGCCCTGCATCAGGTCTGAAACTGGGGGCTTCTGCCTCAAAAGCAGCAGTGTCTGCCAGGTTGGGGGTGATGATGAAAGGCAGAGGACAGTAACAGCTTCAGCAATCTGATTTTAATCTATGGCTTGTACATCACCCTGACTTTCAGGTGCATGATTCCTGTTTTGCACTTATTCCTCCAGTAGGAAGCAGAAAACCAGTGGTGACTGACTCGCTGTTCATTCAGGGGGGTGATCGTGGCAGCCCAAAGCTCAGCTGCCTTTGCTCACAAAGAAGAAGCATGGCTGCATCATAAAATCATTCTGCAATATTAAGCATGACAGAGTCATTCACACCTTTCTGTAAAGTAAAGGTGAGCCTTTCCCTTCCCAGAATAATCCTTGGGTTTTTTTTTTAGTGTGAAAGGAGGCTGCTTTAGGATGAAACTAGATTTAAAACAAGTTTAAAAAGAGAATCACGCAGCTGAAATAAAGCGAGCCTGCTGGCTTTCCCCAATGACTGGCACTGGAGCAGATTATTCTGGAAGAAAGATATTCTCACAACCTCATGGCTTCAATTTCTTGAGCCAAAAAGCAGAGAGAGATCCCACAGTTATTAAAGCAAATAAATCAAGGTCTGAGAGATCTTGCATGCGGAATTGGACAGCGTTTGCATTTTTCTGCCTTCAGAGCTTTAAGGAAGGGTTTTTTTCCTTCTTTACCTCATCCACCTTGGGTATCTTAAAAGTAGGAAAGGCACCCCTGGGACTCGGAGGGTTCTATTAGATGTAATTACGGTACCTTACTTTTAAAGGTTTAAAAGTGCATCTTTATGGGCTTATGCAGCCCCAGTAACAGTAACAGTGGTTTATGTGTTTGATTGACATAAAACATGCCTCGACGTTAAACATTTCCTCGACATCCGGGAACACTGGGCCCTGCTCGTGGTCTCTGGCTTGCCTTTGCACCACTGGCTGATGACAGCCTCGTAGCCCTCCTGTGCCCCCAGTGCTGCTGCAGATGCCTTGATGGACTCCTCTGAAGGCAGGCTCTGCCTCCCTCTCCCAGTGACCTGAAAACCAGCCATCCCCACACCATCTGCTCCCACCTTCAGCTGCTCAACAAGAAATGTGAACATCCAAGGAAGCTGCAGTGGTTTACAGTTCGTCTTTAGTGGCCATGCTGAAAGTCTGTTAAAGCAAACAGGATCTTTCCACAGCTTCTCCACTGACTTCTGTCCCCATGAGCTGTAATTTAATCATGGCAAATGTCACCATCTATTGTTTCTGGCAAACCCTAAATCCATTCACTCTTCTAAAGGAAAAAAGAGTGCTTTGTTGGTAGGAACCATTGAAGATAAGAAAACAGCAGATAATTTGTCATTTGGCAATTTGTGACAATTTAGGAAAAATCTGCCTAAATCTGCAACAAAGCACAAACTCCTTTTTTAACCTCAGCGTGGTTTCGGTTAGGCCTATGTGATGCTTTTTTGTCTTTTCTTAGATGAAAGTAAACTATATGGAATATAGAAAACTAATGCCTAAGGGTATGGCCACCAGAAATACAAAACTAGAGAATTTCCCTCATTGGATCAAGTCACCAAAATCAAACCAAACATCCAGCTGAAAGATCCCACTTCAAATTGTTATTATCAGATTTTCACAACAAAAAGATGATGGGAGAAGGGAAGTACAGATCAAAAATTACTAGTGGAAATTAGAAACAAACTGCAAATAATAAATCAGATTAGGGGGAATAAAAAAAAAAAGTCAGTCTACCTACAGATAAGTCATAACTGAAAAAAGTTCATTACAAATGACTTGCCCTGCTGCAAATTTTTAGTAGCACGTGTGCACAGTGCATCATAAAACTTCTACCCTTGACATATTTTAAGGGAATGTCATTACTGACTGGAACTTCAACTGGCAGCTGGAAAATTGCCAGAAAACAGACTTAAAGTCCGTATCAGATGGGTTGATTTCAGAAATTTCAGGAGGCAGGGATGATTTGAATCTCCTTTCCTCTAGAAGAAATGGGTTTTAGAAAAAAATCACACCATAACCTCCAAAGTTATTGTCTAGATTGGACAGCTGGGTATTATTTCCCAGGGTTTTGTATCTGAAAGAACTTGTTTTGGATTTGTTTCTCCAGCTTTGCCTCCACACCTTTCATTAGAAAAGCATAACTTTTTTTTTCTAGATGGAGGGATGATACTGGGAAAGTTCAGAGTGCTGAAACTGCAAATAATTTTCACAAATCAAAGCAGGGAATTACAACAGAAATGCAGTTCTCACATCAGTAAACTGTCTTGTACTTCAGCCATCTCAGAAAAAGCCAGGGAGAGACTGATCTGATTCTGTACTGCTTTGATTTCTCTTAGTTCTCTTCTCTTCTGGTTGTTTTCATTGTAGATCTGGGAATGACTGGATTTTTTTTTTCTACAGAATCTTCTAAATGTATGAGTCTACATGCTTGCATAAAGCTATGTCTTCCTGAAAGATTTATCATCAGTCTCTTAGCATTTTCCTTTGCAAATAGTGTAGAAGAATGGTTTTGCTATACATCCAAAAGTTTCTCTATCCCTTCT
Organism: Urocolius indicus; assembly: GCA_013401255.1. NCBI lineage: Eukaryota > Metazoa > Chordata > Aves > Coliiformes > Coliidae > Urocolius > Urocolius indicus. Next base: position 162,592 of record WBNH01000953.1, read on the forward strand.
TCTGCCTCATTTCATTTTTCTTTCCAGGTAGCTAGATTGACTATTTTTGTTCTCTCCTCGCTATGCCAAGACAAAGGCCTCTGGACAAACTCCCTGGACTTTCTTGGCTTCTTCTTTGTGTTTTTAGCCACTGCTGTAGCAGGTCTACTAGAATGGATGAAAGCTGTCTGGCCAATATCTTTTAAGCAGTTGAGAAATGTCTATCACAACCGCTCTCCATTTACCACAACCATGTGTGCATGTGCACAGTTTACAGTTGTGGTTTTTCTGAGGGGATTGTGGTATGGTTTTATAGGCTGCTCAAGATGTCCATTTGGGTGTAAGTGTATCTATGTGTACAGTAGTATATATACATGCATCCTAGAAAATATTTGTGTATTTTTATTTACTGTAATGTCTTGGCATTAGATTTCCTGAAAAAGAAGAAGAAGAAAAAAAAACAGTACATCAATTTACAACTCACTCCTGCTATTTTTTCCCCTTTTCTCTTTTCTTCTCTGAAATGATTCTATCCTTCGGCTTTTCTTTTTGCCCCTGCTCTTACCCCCTCCTCCCTCACCNTTTTCCCCCTCCCCCCCCGCCCCCCCCCCCCCCTCAGCTTTAAGCCTCAGGTTTCTTTCTATCTTCTCTTTCCACACTCCTCTTACCTTACATTCTGTTTTCTTCCTTTCCCATAAAATTATTTCCTCTCCTTTCTCTTTGACTATTGTCTCCTTTCATCTCTGCTTTTTTCCCCACCCTATACTTTTTCCTTTTCTTCCTTTAATGCTCAGCCTTCTTACTTTCAGTTCCCTATGTATGTACCCTTGTATGTATGAACCCTTGTTCCTAAATTTACATTTACCATATAACAGCTGATTGCTCAGGTGTATTCTCTTTACACAGAGACTCTATTTTCTCCCTTCCCTGCTTTATTATCTAGGTGTTCACGTCCTCAGTGAGGAGGCACAATTTTGTAACTTTTCAAGAGAACAATAATCATTTGGTTTGGGACTGAGTGTCTATTTTGCTATTCTGCAGTTTGTGGGATGCAAAATGTTTAGATTCAACCACTCTGTGAAAACGTTTCTCTCTGGGATACTATAGCATTATTAACTACAAAAGACAGTAATAAATGGTTAGGGACAAAATTATTACTGTATGTTTCTGTAATGTTGATTTGCTCATTGTTTTCTGCTTTAACGATGCATTGTTGGCTTCACTATTTGGAAATGATGATACAAGACGATTCATGGCCCTATGTCTTGTTGAAATGTATCACTGATGTGAACACACAAATGCATATTGGTTTTGATCAAGCTGTTGAATTTCCATTATCAAGGAGGACCTTATGGTCACACCCAGACAAGGGCACTTAATTAGTTTTGAAATTTGTGTTTTTCAAGCTAAAACTAGAATTCTGATGCATTTCCTTTCTACAGAATTATTTGAAGGATCCATTTATATTCCTGCATAGATTTTTTTTTTTTTTTAGTAAATACTTACTGCCAAAACCAAAAATCTCAGTTCATTAGCAAAACTAACTGACCATGCTCACTGATTATATGGCTTCCTGCCTGTACCAAGCCATAGGCACTAGCTCATCAGGAAGAAAATCAGGATGCCATTCCTAGTAGCATGCATTAAGGTCAAAGTAAATCCCCCACAATGTTCCACATTGAAAAGTTTGTCAAGAACTTGCAAACAGATAATCAGGCAGATTCTTAACGTAGTTAAGACTAGACAAAGACTAGATTGTCTTTGATTTCAGTACACTTCAGGTCATATTAGCTCAACTAATCCCTTGGAAACAGTTACACACCAGGAAAGACAGTGTAGCACAGTCAGATTTACTCTGATCCTCTTGGCAGGGCAGAGGGAAGGGCTCAGAGCAGCAAACAGCACGGCCTCAGCTTACGGCACCACAAACACCCAAAGCTCTTCCACCCCAGAAGAAACCTGAATGTCCCCAAGAGGCCAATGACTGCAGGAAGAGCAGTGCAACTATTCAGAACGGGCATTTAGCTCCAAGGATTTCAGCTGATTCTGCAAACACTTTAGCATACGTACGGCTTTCCTTTACGAGAAACCTCAAAGAACCGGCAAGTGTTGCTTCATGCAAGTCGGTTCAGTCATATGGCAAAGTGTTTACGGGATTTGGATCTAAATTCTGAAATCATTTCAGGACCCTTAAAAGCAGGCGCTAGATAATCGTAAATCCCCATTGTTTTTCAGCAGGACAAAAAAATGTACTTAACGATGTTGCACTGCAGTTAAATCTGCTGCCTGGACACCCAGAGGAGTTTGGTTTCTCCTCCCAGTTTTGAGGTTGGAAGATGCCCTGTGGTCCTGGGTGCTTCTGGTATTTCGGGTGTTCAACAGCAGTCAGCCCGGGAGAGGCAGGTGAGCTTTCAGGTGGCTCGCCCCAGAAAGTGTACTTTGCTCTGCTTGCTTTAGGACACAATGACTTTTAAAATCTCTCCTGAGACAATTTACTTCTGCCTTGACTTTATGTGCATGTCATTTCATCATCTGAGGCCTCGTTTCGTACATACGTTTATAATATGGGTTTCATTTCAATAAGCTGGGAAAGTAATAAATTTAAAGCTGACTAACAGTTGTTTTATGTGGCTGCCAACCTGCCAAGTAGCATTCTTAATTATTGCCAGGAAACTAAGTGTTTTGCAGCCATGTGTTTTACATTTGAGTGTAGTATGTCTTGTCAGCCCTCTCCGCTGGACTGACGGATAGGCCAGTAATTTTTGTATGCAGAGAGGCCTGCAATGGTGGGTGGTTTCTTTGTCATCAAACAACAGTGTGATGGACAGGAATATCCCAAGCACTCCCCCTCCTCCAAAACACAGTGTCACAGAACAGCTGGAGGGAAGGGGTTAAATCTGAGCCCAGAACCATAGTGATTTTTTGCTAAGACTGTAGGGCAACTACTTATTAAAGTTGTCAGCAAAGAAAAAGTATAAACATATTATAAATTATATATGTTAGAATAAGATGGATGACTGTTTTGTTCTCTCTGTGCAGAACAGAGTGAGATGCTGCTAAGAGCAGACTCTCCTTTTCTTTTCCCCAGACAAAATTCGTTATTAATGCACCAAAACAAATGATGGTAGCACAGCTTATTTTCTACAGTCTCCGAGTCTAGGCTCCAAGATGTTGTCCCACCCTTTGGACATCAGCCAGTGAAAAGAGGACAGAAAAAGAATACTGAAAAGAAAGCACTGACCCAAACAGTTTTGTTGCATGTATTCTGCTCTTCAGAATGCTTTGAAGTCTGAGGAGAAACTTGACCGTGTAAGTTAAGAGTGCCTCCGGGCCCTTCATTTGCACAACCAATACTCATTTTGCTGATCGTCATTGTTGACCCTAGAAGAATTACAAAGGTCATATTTTTTTTTGCTGATAATGTAAGTAAGTCTTGAGCAATTTTTTAAAAAGGGGATAAACATAAACACATTGTTAAAAAGCAATTTTTTTGTGTTCAGTTCATTTTTTTTTTGTCTTTAATAAATTACATGCGTGAGACAAATCCCAATTAAAAGGCTCATCTCATGAATATCTCCAGCAATGCTGCAGGATATTGTTCCCCCTGCACACACACACCTAATTTTAGAATGGTTCCCATTTTTCTCTAGTGTTGCAGAAAAGTCTAATGGTGTTTACTGTTGTTTGGGGTTTTTTTCTTCAAGTAATGTTCTTGTTTTGTTAAGGAAGGATTAATTAGTGAATCATTATTCCCACTTTGGCATGTGAAAATCTGGAGTGTGCTTTTATCCATCTCCCAAGAGTGCACATTGGCATCATAGCAGAGGATGTGGAAGAAGTGTTTTTCAAAGAAGCAGATGTAGCAGCTTCAGGAGCATCTGCACTAGTGTGTTTTGCTGAGGGATTCCTACTAACCATTTCCCGTTTAACCAGACAGACCCTGTGTGCTTCTCACAGGTGAGGCCTGCCTTTTTGAAACAAAACTCTCTAAGGAAAATGATCATGAAAGGTCATGTGGCATTTCCATTAATTATTGTCATTCCTAACTCCTTCTCTGTTTCTTCCCGAATCAATAAATTTCTCCTGAGGTTTCACATGCTACTCCCTATCTCAGGACAACATTTTTTAAGGAGATTGTGGATATGGGCACATGGTTATGGATTAATGGCATAAAATTCTCATGCCGCTGAAGTCAACAGCAAACTCCCAGTGACTTCAGTGAAGGTGAAATGGGATGAAGCTGGAACACAAAAAAAATCCACTTAAATATAAGAAAAAAACTATTTTATTGTGTGGGTGATAGATCAGTGGAAGAGGCTGCCCAGAGGGGCTGTGGAGTCTTCTTCCTTGGAAGTCTTCAAGACCCACCTGGACACGTTCCTATGTGACCTGATCTAGGTCTACCTGCTTCTGTAGGAAGGTCAGACTAGATGATCTCTGGAGATCCTTTCCAACCCCTACCATTCTATGATTCTATGATTCTATCACTTGTAACAAGTCAAATCCATTCATAAGACTTCAAGATTTACTTTGACGTTCCTTCAAAATCTGAGGTCTATATTTTTGAGGTCCAATGCTGCTCATCAATGATTTTCCGGTGGGGCTTTGCAGATTCTCTGAAAAAGTACAGACACCAGAAGACATGAGAAGGCAACAAAGTGGGGACCAGAGACTGGAGGACTCTGATGAGGCTGCCATTGTCTAGAGGCAACTGTACACAGGACCCAGTTAGCATCACATATGGAAAGGAAAAAAAGACTCTTTTTTTTTTTTTTCCTAATCAGAGTGATGAACTCTGAGTTTCATTTTCACTCTGTGTTGGCTTGACTCTGCTGCTATTCGTATCACAAAACAAACTCAAGACTGTGTGTAAATGCTTCTTTAAGGTTTTAAAACTGGCACCTGTGTTTTTATATCACCATTTGCCCCCCACTCTAGAGCCACTTACAGAGAAGTCCTTACTGGGACCACTGTCACTACAGCTGGCTACCATAGGTGAGTTGCTGCCAGGGTGTGAGGTGGCTTCACTCACTAAGACAAAAGGGCAAAAGAAACCCAGGCAGAATTTGACATTAAACAAGAGGATGCAGATCATGATCTGAAGGCATGGCCTAATGCTGAGTCTGGAAACTGAAATGAGTCAGCTCTCTGTTACCCAAAGCCACTTAAATGTGCTCTGAATAATCAAGTCACTGGAGACACTGCTGGCATGAGGCTTTCTCCTCTCCTCTGTTTGGGGAGAATCATTCCATGATCTCATGGTACATCAAGGCATCCCAAGAAGGAAGACTGAAGATGGACCATATGCTGCTGTCTGCTACCTGAAGGCAAACCAGTTGTCACCATGGCCACCACAGAGCACAGACTCTGCTTACTTGGAGCATAGGGATTGAATTCTTCCTTGAGCAGTTATCTTGATATCTCAGCATTGAACCGGATTATAACAAAGCAAATAGAAATGTCATATCCACTTGTATTAAAAGAAAATAAAAAGCATATCTAAAATTATTCCCATGTGTGAGGTGCTGCTGCATGACACTAAGTGCAGCAGCCAAACCAGTAACAGTTAAATCCTCTGGATCCCCATAAAAATGCACAGTACACAAATACGCTGTAAATGAAATGACTGAATTAGAAGCAGAGATAAGTGAAGGACAGTGCTCTGCTTCTCTGCATTCAATATCATTGCCAAAGTGCTGAGGCTTTCAGATAAAGGGGATTTTTACACATTTTCCCCAGTGAAATTTTTGGCAACTGCTGACTACCTTCTTCTGTCCTACTGCGTCACTAACAGCCCAGGCTCTTCAGTTGAATGCCCCTTGGATAATTTCCCAATGAAAAGCAGTCATTTGTTTTTAAAGTTGAATTCTTACTACTACTGCTTGTACAGAAACCCCTCTGGCCTTGGTAGTGTGTAGGTGAAATTCACTGGCAGAGAAATCTCTTGATGACATGCTCATTGATCGAAGCTTTATAAACACAGAGGGCAGAACAGTCTGTCAGGAGTCCACTTGAGCACCCTGAGATCAGTGCTGCTGATCTGTCCCACCAAGGACTGCACAAAAAGTAAGAACAAGATTCAATAAAATGCTTTATTATACTCCAAATTGTTCCATACTGTGTTATCAAAGATGTCATTGAAAAAGTTAAATGATTTATTATCATCCTTTTTTTTTTATACCTTGTCCAAAAAATAACACGTTCATGTTTAAAATTTCAGTTATTTCCTTTCCCAAACTCTTCTTTCAGCATCTGAGTCTATGGTTTGCTCTAAGGAGGGGAGAGGTACCCACATTAGATGTCAAGGCTCTAGCACAAGCCAGTGAAGATACTGACACTGCAAATCTGGGCTGCCTCTGAGCATCACCACTCTTTCCTGGGCCAGTTCCCACCATGGAGGATGAAATGCACCTAACAGTAAAAGCAAATGTAAATATACCTCTCAAGTGCACCTGTGAGGAACCAGAATGCTCCTCTGAGGCAGATGTTTTGTCCTTATGGTTCTCACAGTTCTCACATCAAATATTTATTTCAAACTTGTTGTGTGATTGAGTTATGGGTGTGAATTCTCATGAGTCCAAGTAAAGATTAATTCCAAAACTGTGTCTCCACCTGGCCCTGACTTCTCCTTTTCCTTCCCTTGCCTTGATTTTCCATGTCCTATTGTACATTCACTGGGGACCAGACTATAACCATGCCCATGCTGCCTTGTAACCTTATCTTTCTTCCCACCCTTTGAAAATAGCAACAGAAGAGGTGAAAGCTTTCAAAAACAACACAGAAAAAAGCAGGAGAGGATATTTGAAGGAAGAACCCACTCCCCTGTGGAGAGGGGAGACTGGCGTGCCTGTGATGTGGCTTTCAACATATCAGTGCCACAAGAGCACTAGACAGCTCTCTGCCGTGTTGCAGTCCTCACATAGTGAAGGCAAGCTTGTTTTTAATAGACAACATATTGAGAATATAGTCCTGATTAAATCTCTCTGTTCTCTTTCATTTTCCCTTCCCCTGTGGCTACCTTGCGATCAGTTTGGCAAATCTTAAGGATTACAGATGTAGCACTAGCATAAACAAAAATATGGCACGTTAGCTGTGCAGGCTGCTTTGAAGATAAAGACTGACTTTAAATTCCATGATCCTGAGGGCTCTTGTCGCCTTGAAATCTGATTTCAAAGCTCAACACCACTGAAATGTCTTGTTGAGAGTGATGACAGCAGGCAGTGAAGTGTACACTGTATTGTCACCACCTGTGATTGGTGGCAAAGTGCATACTTTGGCTACCACATACTGACTCCCTAGCTGTGAGGCTGCCTGTAATAATGCAAACAATAACTGCTGGCTAATTTCAGTCTTGTAAGTGTGGTGATGAAGTATTGTATAAACTCAGAAACCATGAGAGTTAAACGGATGGAGTCCATTTTCACTGTTTTCCAGGGGCATGGGAAATCTTGACTGTGTCAAAGTCTATGAGAGAGAGGGAAAGGTGAATGCATTCCTCCAAAAATGAAAAGACAAGAATTAAAGAAAGAACAAATGGCCATGAGGCTAGAAATACTGACAGTATTTCCTCAAGGAGGACCCCAGCCCTGTTGCCTGGCCACCTAGCAGGAGGCATATCCCTTCCTTTGAAAAGCATCTCTCCATAGATAGCAACAGGTGATGAGAAGGACAAGTGGACCCAGAGATGCTCAAAGGTCAATTTTTCCACTGCAGTTTTGCTCCTGGGTTCTTGAGAAGCAGTGGGGATGGCCATGGGAAGGAAAGACACTACTATTCTGGAGCTTGACACTACTGACTCTGAGAGGAGGCACCTAAGCCTACACTGCTGTTGGCAGCAGCATGCTGCTGCTCCCCATCATACCCAGGGCTGTTTGGGGAGCTGGGGTGTTCACAGTAATGGTGAATTGACTGTGTATGTCCTCTCCAATAGGTAATGTGAAACTGTGAACTTTTTCTCCTGTTTTTAATAGAAACAAGATTTTTTTCCCCATTCATTTAGCTCTCTGAATATTAATTACATAGAAGTTTGGGAGATCTGATTAATTCTTTAGAGGTTTCGTGAGGTAATCATTCCAGGAAAGCAAGTGTCCTTTGATTCAGTTTCAGGGGAAAATCTAAGAGCAATGTGGAAGAGTGAAGATCTGCAGTTGGAAAAGCAGGAAGATAACCAGCCCAGGCTATCACTATTGACAGGAGTGGAACAACAAGGAGTTGAGAGTGACAGAATGAGGCTAATGGATATCAGCCCATTGGATAGCGATCACTGACCTCTTGCTGATGAAATGAACTTGAACCCATAACTGTCATCAAGAGTTTGCAAGATATCTGGACCTCGATGAGATGACACCCACATATGTATGGTACTGTTACTATTCTAACTAAAAACTTTTCTGCCAAGATTGAGAGGGTTACTGCTTCTGAAGACTCATTAGCTCATGGAAATGCCTTGCCTCTTCCATGCTTATTCTTCCCCTAGATATGAAAGCCATAAAGCCAAAATACACATTCTGTAACTTCAGTAAAGCCCAGAGGGTGTTGAAAAGCATTTTATCAAAATTCCAAATACCACAGGTTTATTTATTCCCTACTAATATGATGAATGCATCAGGTGATTTACAGTAGGAAAAACTTGAGACCCATACTTTGCAATCTAGACAAGTAAGGAGGAGGGAAAGGAAGAGATATTGACTATTACAAAGGGGGTGGATTGTTTTTCAGTTACCTTGCTCCTGCCCCTAGTATTCAACACTGCAGGGGGTGAGAAAGGGCTGATGGAGTTTTCATGTGACTTGAGGTCCTGTAGCCCGAGGAAAAGGAGGGTTGTGGACAAGGAGAAGCATACACCTGATATATCACCCTCTCTAGTATTAAACTACTGTTTAAGATCAAGGAGTGTGGGGAAGCAGATCAGGGACAGGGTATTTGGGGAAAAGATGTAAATCTGCTCTCCAATATAAATCTATTACTGGCAGCCAAAAGCCGTATGAGATGTATATAGTGAAGTAAAATAATCCTGAAGGTTAAAGCAAGAGAGACCTGATCAAACAAACAATTTAAGCCAGGAGCCATGTGGAAAAAAAAATATTTCAAGTCAGTTAAAAGGTCAGCAGAAAGATCTTGCCATTTTGGGAATGGCTGTCCAAGCAAACACTAACTGATCCTCAGAGCATGACTCAGGGGAGCATGCCTCATCTAATGTGAGTGAAGGTGGCCAGGTGCTCCGTTTTCCTGGTGATGTGTTATTCAATGGCCAAAAGTAAATACTGATGATACTGGATACTTTCCTTTTTAACAAGCAAAGTCAAACAGCAACAGGTTCTGTTTCCTACTAGCTTCAAGGAAAAAAAAAATCCCCCTCCACTCTGAAAGTGCAATGCTCTGTTTTCTTAATTTTCAAGGCATGTTGTGAAGGTCTGCTGTGAAGCAATCTTACACTTCTGCAATATCTTCCTTCTGCTGCAAGGAATTTTGACAAGTGTGTGATGGTAAAGTGTAGGCCTTTGCAAACACGTGTGCTTGTTTAATTTTTTGCACAAAAAAAAAGGACTCCTGACTCTCATGGTACTTGCATGTTTCCCTCTCCTTATAGCTTTAATCTATAGTAATTAAGATAATGGAAGAATTGAGCAGAAAGCAAAAATCATTACCTTTGCCACACATAATTCTTAAAAAGGTAAAAGTTGTGAATTTTGTCTCTTAAGAAGAAAAACAAAAGTGGATTGAAAATCGACAGGCTGCAGACAGTTGAGAGCAACTTTGAAGTTAATTGATCATGTTATTTTCTGAAATAAATTTTTCAATTCTCCAACGATCATCTGGACTGAAAAACTTTGGTTTTTAACAAAATGTCAAAGGTTGTGTCAGTGGCCACTGTATATAATGAACTTCTCAAGGGTCAATCAGAAGGTCTCTGCCAGAACAGGAAATGTTACACCAGTTTCCCTCGTGCTCAGGTTGTGCTTTATTACCCAAACTATTTTTCCTGTGAGAAAAAACTGACATCTTCTCTAAAGAATCTGTTCATTTTTACTCTTCCTTGCAACCTGAGATTGCATTATGTTTATTTTGCTTCATAGTTTCTTCTCTTCCTCTAATAAGTAGTACAAATCTGGAAGGGAAAACAATTTTCCAGTCTCAGGGGTTGGGAACTACAGAGAACTTTTCTTAAATCCTAATCTCTGACTGGTAATTACAGCCATTTCAAGGTTCCCTAGGAGAATTATTGTCTTCTGAAATATTTTAAATAGCTGTCTGTCCACAGCTTTTCCTTGCCTCAAAAAAATGGATATATTATCATTTTAAGGTCGTCTGCTGCTGCTGCTACTGGGAGCAATAAACCTCAGCAATGTTCTCCCACGGCATATGAATCAATGAGAAATAAATAATGCTAAAATACACCCTGGAATTCTTTTACATGACAATCTGAGAATAAAGGCAGTGAACAAACACTGAAAACCCCAACCTGATTCAACGGTAAAGGTGGGGTTCAACTCACAGTCGAATAGTTATGTTAGGCAAAATACTTGGGGCAGCCATCTAGACGTGCTGGGGATAGAGAGAGGGAAATGAGTCTCCCGAGAGGACTTTATCTCTTTATCTTCAGGTAGGGTCAAAATTCTTCTCAAAGAAGTACTTGAGTCTCTGCAGAGGGACTTCTACAAAAGCACCTCCTCTTTACTACGTTAGCCTGCCTCACACAGCATTGGCTTTTGCATTCATTTCTTTTTAAGGAGAGGGAGCTCTCAGAAGCACATGAGAGTGCCGAGAGGCAGTGTCACTCTGCCACGTTATGGCTCGGTTACACATTTTGATGCCTTGCCTGCTGAGAGTCAGAGCACCTACCTCCCTGCTCTCAGTACCACCAGCAGGTAGCTACGGAGTGAGTGAGGATACACCAGTGTCCTGTCACTCCCTTTTGCTGCCTGGAGATGTGCAAAGCAGTATTTGAAGCTGGGAGTGTGGTTCACCTCACACAGAACAAGGTCAAGCTACAGTTTGCTCTTCCAAAGCAGAGATTATTTTCACTGAGTCACTGCTTGCAGATTTCAAGTAAAAACTAATAAGAGAATTAGGGAGGCTGGCAGATTTGTCTGCCTCTTTTTAGTAACACTCTTATCCTTCTAGCAGTACTCTTCTGCCCATTGTGTTTGACATATTATAACTTTTTCAATAGCTGGATAGTTTAATATTAGGTTACTTTATCTTAGGAATCAAAAATGCACAGCCACAGCAGACTTGCCTTACTACTGTGAGCATTTGCAGGATCAGACACTTGCATGTAACAGTTTAATGACATTCTGGGCAGTTATTTTTCTATAAAGGGTAACTTGGGAGAATATTATTCCTCCAGCTTGACTCATGTATTGAATAGCTTTTAATGGCTGGAGAGGTCTGAAAGGGAGAGAAGTTATGGCAGTTGTGCTTAACAGAAGGATTAAGTTGTGAGTATTTATAAAAAATGTTCTTCAGAAGGCTTTTGGCTTCACTGATGGTGGTAGTGATTCAGAAAGTCATTCAGGTCTCCCAAGTTAGCAAATCTTAATACCATCTGACTAAATACTGGTCTCTGAACTGAAAGGGAAACATCTGGAATTCCCACAAAGCAACAGAAGTTACTTTCCACACCACACGTACCCTTTTACCAGGTAATAGACCAATACTAAGCTAAATCTGTCTATGCAACCACTGTAGAAAGGGTTTGCAGAAAAGCTGTCCCTGCTTAGGGACATCAAAAACAATTTTTAGCTGCATAATTTATCACTGGATCGCTACTTTCATGACTACTTGCACCCTTTATGAGTCTTCTGAACTGCAAGAGAGAAACTATGAGAAAAAGGGATCACAATCAGCTATGGTATTAGTAACAGGCAGGTGTGGTGTGATCTGTTCAAAGATGGCAAGTAGAAAAAAAATGCAAAGGAAATTAACATTTATTTGGGACATGGCTGTTGTCTGAAAATGATACATCTTTGTCCTCTTGAAATTCTCTCAGTCTGGGAAAAGTTTAAAATTGGTGTGGTATATTCAAATGCTACCAAAAAATGCAGATCAAAGATTTCTTTTTCTATAGAGGAGATAAATTTCAGAAGATTTTCTACAGTGAACTGATTTACTCATCTTTCTCGTTACAGATTGAAAGCGATACTACTGCTTGACTACAGAGAGTAAGAGCCACCACATTTAGAAGGGGATAAGACCAATCTCTCACAAGTTTGTCCTCAGATGTGTTAAATACCAAGTATATTCCACCAGGAAGGGAAGCTTGATTTTGATAAAGACCTCTGTGGTTCAAATATTTGGTATTTTGTTTTTTACTATAAAAATTAAAGAATAGTAATTTTTATCAAGATCTTTGTTTTAGGTCAATATTTTACCTTCTTTAGCTCTGTAGTTTAAGAGTAAAGTGTTTGTCATATACCAGAATTACAAAGTGAATGTGTTAGTGAATTTTTCTTAGGAATATAAATGTTTTGATGGGTTTTTTTAGAAGTATAACCTCTGTGACCTTACTTTAGAAATGCAGCTTCAAGTAGAAAAAGTAAAAGGCAGCTCAGTGCATTAAATTTATCACAGCTTGTATTGTCATAGATGGCTGTTATTTTCACCTTCAGGTCAGTTAAGAGGAGGAGGAAAGCTCATAACAAAACTGTAAGTGCTTTAAGGTTGTGCTTTTTGTCAAAAAACATTGTTGAGTCTGCCAGTGGATAAGCTTTGCATTACTCAGAAAGTGATAAATGCTCGCCAATGAGTGCACAGATATTTTTTGAAGGTGCTCTTCTGTCATTAAGTTTTTATAATGTTGATAAACTCATATTTTTTATATGTTTGAAGAAAGTTTCATAATCTGAAGAAATTTTATCACTGGCTGCTAAAAATTCCATTGGTCATACCTTTGTCTGGCTCTGTGAACCTTTCCAGCTGTAATAACAAAAATAAGTATCTACATAGATATATGGATGGATGGATATATATATATATAAAATATATTAGTACATATACACTATATAATTTCTCCAATACATTATATAATATATGTACACGTGCATTATTATATGTGTAAGTGTACCCAGATGTGTGTTTGTGTGTTTCCATACTATAATATTTCTTTTCTTCTTTCTCTACATCATTTTAACACTCATGTAATTCTACTTAAGCTTCTGTGTTATGAAGTTAGTATGAAAAAGGATTTTTACATGAGATAAAGTTGGCTTGATTCTGGACACATTCAGCCAAAAGAAATATTTTTCCTTCATGATGGTGTGCACTGTCCTTGCCCAGAATAGTATTTAGTAAAAAAAGATTGGTTTAAATAGATTTTGTTTCGGTTTTGTTCAGAAAACAATTGTTTTATTACTGGAGGGACTGTTAAGTTAAAATAACCATTTGGGAATTACACCCTTTGCTGTGCTAAGGCTAAAAGGCTTCACTTTATTTTATTATTATTTGTATAATTTTTAAAGTTATTATTATTTTTACTTAAAATTAAAGTTGATTTGATTAGAGTGACATCCTCCAAGTTTAGGTGAATGTAGACTTTCGAAGGCATCTCTCTAATTCCATTCATCATTTGCTGTAGAAATAGTTTTGAAATAAATTGGAAGAGTTAGAATGGATCCCATATCAAGGAAGGATATTGAAAAGATTGACAAGGTACAGTATCTTCCAATTACTTCTCAATAAAGTCAGATACTAGCCTCTTCTACAAAAAAAAAATAATGCTTTGTATATATGATTTTAGTGTTAACTAAACAAAATGAAACTATTTCTTTTATGATAATTCCACTTCTACTATGAAAATATATTTGTTTGTTTGATTTGCCAAGACATCAGTAGGGACAATATTAGACAGTTATAAGCTGAAGCACCTACCAATTTTAAACATTTCAAGTAAACCTATATCTACTAAAAGTTTTAGTATTAGACTTGTATTGCTATAAAAGCAAGCTGGAAGAACTTTCCAGGACCATTTTGGTATAAATAAACAGTGTTAAAAATAAGCATTTAGTTTCTCATGTGCCTCACCCAAGCGTTTTCAGATAATCTGTACTTATATTTCCCATTACACAGAACCACAGAATGGTTGGAATTGGTAGGGACATTTAGAGATCATATATTCCAACCCTCCTGCAGAAGCAGGTCCATCTAGATAAGGTTACACAGGAATGCATCCAGGCAGGTTTTGAAAACTTCCAGAGAAGGATATTCTTTTCATTTATTTCCATTAAAACATGAAGACACAGAACTGATGTGTCTAATGTTATATGTATCCTTGACCTAGACATATTTTACAATGCCTACAGATATTTCACATTGTCAGCAATGAGAGCTTTTCCTGCTAGAAGATGTAGTTGGTTGAGGTGCCTTTATCAACATTCAATTTGACCAAAGTGGACTAGATGGCCTGTTTGTACCCATGTACATGAAAAAGGTGTTGGAAACATCAGACCACAGATTGTGCCTCCTCCACTGGAAAATGAATGATCAAGACTGATCCTCTGAGATAGATCCAATGGTTTTCAGTATGTGTAAGAGCTCAAGACACAAACTGAATACCCAGTGAAACTGAGGGAGTAAACTGGGAGTAAGGTGATGGCAACTTCCCAGAGTCCCTTTGCTTCATTGAGGAGGCAGGAGAGTTGAATTTGCAGCTGAAAGTCAAACGAGGCTGATGACATTGTCTTCAGCAGATCTTCAGGGCTTGGGATCCCACAGCTTTAAAGCTAGTCTAGCAACAAAGCATCGTTATTAGAGCTTCTCTCCAACTCTTTACGGTCTTCATGTAACACCAAGGGCAATGTACATTGATGTGCCCAAGTTAAAAACTTGTTTACTAGTGGAACAAATTGCATCTTGTCCTACAAAGAAATGGAAGCATTTGAGAGAAAAATGTATCTCAGAATTTAAATGTTACTTACATGCTTGAATATGATTGGACAGGAGATATGAGCAGTTTTTAATATTTGTATAATTTTCAGTAACTAGTGGTAGTTGTATGTTTCTCCCAAGATAATGCTGGAGTTGGAGAGTTGGGGAGGGTGGGTTGGACACAGCAAGTAATCATGGAATAAAAACTTCCGTTCCCAGGAGAGATAAAAGCAATAAAGATACCTAAGTTGCAGTACCTACATAAAGCAAAGAATATAATTTGTTTTGCTACTTGGTGTCTGTTTTTAACTATGACAAGGGCTTAAGTATGGTTGTCATAAACTTTCTATAAAGAAAACTGTGCAAAATTACATAGAACTCATTTTCTGGCTTTAGTAAGCTTACAGCAAGATTTTACAGCACATTTCTGCCCATCATTTGCCATTCTCACCTCTAGCATCACGCAAATGAAATTTGCTCATCCTGCAATGGATGTTTAGATCTGCACAGGATTCCTTGTCCTGTTTCACAAACTGAGGTACTACTTGACTTCCATGGAAGTTGCCACTCATGGGACAGAGGGAAAAAAAAAGAAAAAAACTGTAGTTGTTCTGCTGTTTATTTTTGTGGAATGTCTTTTCTAACTTGGCACCACCAAAAAGATTGCTGTTATCAGTGTTCAAATACCAGTCACTCCCTTATGAAGCAAGCAAAGATACACCGAGCAGTCCAAGGGACTAAGGAAACTTTGGCATTTCATCAGTTTCAAGGCTAGAATTTCACTGTCAAGCTCACTATCTGCCTGGCCCTCATAGATAAACAGTAGATAGGAGCTCACAACACATTCCTTTCATGTTCACTAATTTCAGAAAGAGACTCTGCAGTCTAACACCATCACATCCCTTGAAGTCCTATCTCTCTGCTTGTATCTTTGGCAGCCGTGTAGTAATTAGTAAAACAGAGTGAAGATATTTTGCACCACTCTGTCTTCTCAGCCCTGCCATTAGGAACAAATGCTGCAAGTTTTGGCTAGGAACAGCATCTCACACTCTATGCTTGCATTATAAATCCCTATTTACATCTGAAATTCTTTTAAATTAGTTAAGATGTAAACTATAACTTCAAACGATAAAGGGCTCTCGCTATGGTAATTTATAGCTTTAGGAACTCAGTAAGTTTATCTCCTCTGGATTTAATGGAAATTTAAGACAACATATTAAAAATGAAATTAAGATAAATAGAATCATGTTATCATTGACTCCTCTTACTGAAATTAAAAAAGATACTGTGAGAAAGTACAGTTTCTTTACAGTTAACACAGTAGGTTTTTTTTTCTTCACACAATATTTAGTCTTTTCTTCTTGGTAATCTCCATAAAGCCTTCCATCCTTCTGGACTTGATTCTGCCACCCTCACTCAAAATAATAGATGTGTCACAAATGGCCTCTATTTGCAGTTGGCTCATGTCTAAAATAAAGTGCAGCTCAGTAAGGGCAGAATGACAATGAAGGATCCACATCATCATTGCCAATAAGGCATTGTGGGTATCATATATGCATACATTATATAGGTATTGTAATACAGCTCTTGGATAGAGATGTTTAAGACTTGTAAGAGAAGTTTAGGATTTTAAAGACATTGTTGGCTTAGCATTTATATATTATTCAGCTGAAAAACTTCCTGCTTTGTGAATCACATACTGTTGCAACTTAGTATTTCTTGAGCATATTCCACAAGATGAAAGATAATAAGGATCCATTCTCATGCTATAAGAGGTAGTTTCCATTTTCCCTGATGACTTTCACCTGAAGTTAGGAATGAGTCAACAGTAGTGTTTGAAGTATATTAAAGTCATAAAAGAGTTATAACTGGGAAAATAATGCAAACTCCACTAAATAGTTCATTTGCAAATCTGTTGAATGTATCATACTGAAATTTCACAGTAAATCTATTTGTGTTGCAGAGATGAAAGAAGGAACTAGAAGAGGAATGTGAAAAATTCTCCAGATTTATTATAAAAGGAACCTGAAGAATGGCATTAGAGGAGGTTTGATGCTAATTTAAAACCTACTGTTATGAAACTAGTGGGTTCAAATTTGGTACACGTAGAAGCAGATACGTTGTGCTGGAGACGCGTTTTGCTTGGTCTACATTGATTTCCACTAGTACAAAATATAAGAAGAAGTAAAAATCCCATAGCTCCTGAAAGCCAAGTCAGTATGAGCTACTTGCTACTGCCACTTACACCACCCTACAAGTTGCAGGGCTACTTTGTCACTCTCTAATTTGGCCCTTTTATTTCTGAAGTGAGAGAGATAAGGATACTGTGGAGCCATTCCTTCTAGGTCATCTGGAAGAGCATTCCCCTGGCCAGACGCCAGTTCCAAGGTCTTGTCACACCTCTGACTTCTCTGTGTAAATAGTGCAGGAGTCTGCACGCTTCCCTTTTATTCTGTGAGACATGAGGGCAGTGGTATTTGCTGGTGTAAACGAGGAGATGGATGAAGCATGGTGGCAGCCTGAGTCACTCAGATTCCACTGTCCACTGTTCATCTAAAAATGCTTAACAATCTCATGCCAAACACCCTGCATGAAAAAAAGAGAAAACCCTCAACTAGCAGATAATTCTTTCAGCTCCTTCTGATGACTCCAGTCTATAATGAATTGCTGTTTTTAAAGTATTACAAATCAAGTCACAAGTCTGGCAGAGGCAATTCCTTTTTCTTCTCTGATCCAGTGCATTGAGCAACTGTACATTCAGATATGTAGAAAAAACTTCTAAGTTGAAAACAGAAAATAAGACTCAGTGACTACTTCATATATCTCCTTGCCTCTAACTACCATTAGGTAAAATGTAAGGATCTACAGTAAAGGAGTTTGCCATGATCTTACTGTCTTCCAGTTACTGTATGTTTTAAAATATGGATCATAAGAAGTCTTTAACTCTACGGCTGCTTCCACATGGGAGAAGAGAAGACATCATACATTTCCTTCTGTCTACTCTGAATATAACACTGTTGGTGGCCTAGTGGGGTGAATGCAGAACATTTTTCATATTAAGTCACAGACTGTGAGGGTCTGATCAAGATTTTCATGACATGTAAAGAATGATGAATTATAGCTTCTCCAAAACCTTGCTCATCTGAGGAAAAATAATCAAAGCCATTTACAGCAGATAGTAAGTAAATGTTCCTTTCATGTTATTACTACAAGTAGTTCAACTTCATTATCCAGACCAGGGAATAAATAAAGACGAGCAGTTTCCAAAACAAAACCTCTCAGCTAAACAAATTATATCTTTCACTGTTGGCAAAAATATAATTGTGTCTGATGGGTCTCACAGGAACTTCATTAAACTCCACCATTCATCAGTCAATATCCTCCACTATCCTCCTGGTTAAAGAAATGTACCTGCCTGGTCTGAAGCCTCTTGCTTACGGCTTTGCAGATTTTAGTCTCTCAGTTTTCCTTTATATCATAGTTCTTAGAAAGAGAGCACAGTAGGCATGCAAACTAAAAAATAAGGACCTTTTTACATGGTAGTCACTTAAAAGAAACAAAATAGTAGTTAGTAGGGAAGTAATCACATTATTTATCAGTAATATATACCTTGGGCAAACTGTTGACAAACATTTTGTTAGGTACCTGTGGACACGTGATGCATATCTGTCTACTGTTTGCTCTTCTTTCATTCTAAGAGGTTCCAGTTTCAAATCAGGATGCAGATTGTGTTGAATTCACAGTTTGGCACAACACTATTCTTCACTAGTAGTACCCAGGGTAGCAGATCTGCCTGAAAACTTTACACAAAAAGGTCAGGTGAATGAATCTCCTGGCATGTCACCATTTGCAAAGCAACTGTTGTCTCGTTGCTTGAATGGTTTTTTCTAAGGGCCTTTGGAGAACAGAGTGCATTCAGGTAATGCAATTGCTCTAAATCAGTTGCAGTGCTAACATGTGACATGAGTGTGTGATTTAAATTGTGAGTGGGAAAAAAATATGGGCATACGTAGACCACAGCTTCTAAGTGAAAGACCTTTATGTCATATGTTTCATAAATACATAGATTAATAACTTTTGTCCTCAAATTCACTTGTTTAGTGGACAGTTGAAGCATAGGAGATCCATAAAGACAAGCCCTTGTAATCAGCTAAGACCTCTTTCTTTAAAACTATAATGCAAAGAGAATCAAGGTGAACCTCTAATGCAAAGGGAGGGACATTTCTGTCACATTTGACTTCATATTAATCAACTCATTTAAGGCTAAGCCCCAACAGGCCGAAGGGGAAGTCGTTTACGGTATAAGGCGTGATATGTGAGGTGGCATGAGAGAAGGAATCTTTTCTTTCCTGTTTGCAAGGAGAAAATAATGTGAGGGCAACTGCTTTAAGAGGAAAACGGGACATGTTAACACTGCACTATGCTCCTTTATTTCCAGTGCATTGAGTGAGAATCATTCCACTTTGGAAAGTCTGTCACTTAAAATGCATTAGCACTATTCAAATAAATCTTCGTAAATTCACAACTTCCATTTTGCTTCAGTAATGAGGGGACAAGTCTGGGAAGCCCGAGGCTGAGTTCTGCACTCTGTCAGTATCTGGCACTCGTCTCCTAATGAGGAACCTCACAGACTCTGCTATTACGGCAGAAGGAAGGAAGTGCTAAAATTGCCGGCAACAATAAGGCTTATGGAAAAGGTCTAAACAGCTGCAGCTTGGTAACATTAAAATATTTTTTACTAGGAAGAGAAATGGGTGGGAGATGGGTTGAGTTGAGCTGCAGCCTTGTAGTAGAGCTTTTTCTGTTCCACTAGCTGAAAAATCCTTGGTCTTGCAGTATTTAACTATTGCACACATTTCTTTTTGGCCTTCAGGGAAATATAACTGGCTTTAAAGCAACACTGGAGTATAATTTTGACTGCAAAGGTGACTTTATAAAAGTGGCACCTTCTTATTCATTTTTTTCCCAGGGGGGCACATTTTTACTGCTTTTTTCTTCTTTTCATTGCTGTGTTGCTGGCAAAATGAAGAGAGCATTATTGTGCATCAAGTTGATGCAATTCAGGTAAAATGGTTCTGCAAATGCCAATGACAACATCATTTCATTGAGTTTTTGCTACTGGGAGAAACAATCTTTCTGTCTTGCAGAGCAGAATTTACTAAAGGTTTGGCTGGATGTGTGTTTGTGGGAAGGGAGTGGAGGGCAAGAAAATAGTACGAGGGTGAACGACAAGTATTTTACTATCCGATGACTCAGCTTTAAGAAAGGACAATCATCAAACTGCTGCTATGACACCCTTTAAAAAGTAAATTTTCATCTCTTTTTTGGGTAAAGAAGTCAAGCTCTCAGAAACAAAAAACTACCAAAAATTAAAGCTTTACATTCAGTCAACAAAAATACAAATACAATTTATTTGAGGCATTGTATAAAACACCCAAAGGAAAGCTTCCAGCCCTTGTGAAGGTATTTTGTTCTGCTTCAGTGTCAGAAATCTGCCTTAAATGCTTACATTACTGTTGTTCCTGAGAAAGAAAAAAGTGGAGTCTGAAGCAACCTAAGCCTAAATTAATGTTTCTCACAGAGATGCTAACCAAAGCATCACTACATCTAGCTAATCCCTGATTAACAACATCACCTTGTGTTTCATTTCTATGCAGGGCAACTTCATGCCTGAGGAAATCTTAGTTTGATTCTGTGTACTCTAAAGTTTTCCTGACAACCATTACTATGATTTTTCAGTCTGCAAGCTACCAAGCAGACCGGAGAACATCGACAGCAATTTTATCCTGAGAGAGACAGAGAGAAAACACAGATTGAGGCACTGTGGGACTTGGTAGGAGATGCAGGATTCATAATGCTAAACTGGACACTCACACAAAATTGTTTGGGTTTTTGTTTTTTTTACTGACTGCAGGAGAATTAGGTCCTTGAGTGAAACACATTACCCTTGGAAATCAAAGGGCCAGGATATTTTAAACTGTGTTTTTCCTCTAAGCAGTGGTTGGGGAGTTTTTTCTTGAACTGAAATGCCTTCTCTAAGTTTGTCTCCAGTTGGCACTTAAACTTTTCCCTGAATCCGGCCTGAAGTGATTATTAAAAAAGTTACAATGCAGCCTGGCATAAATCTGCCATAAGACAATGAAAGGCTCTGTGAAGTCAGATCAGTTATGCTGAAGGCTGTCGTCAACTGCATTGGGCATGATTCTCCCAGCACCATCCAGGTTACAGAAAGCTTTGGTCCAGATAGGAGGGGCAGGTTCGTCCTAAAAGTCTCCCCGCTCATGAGAAAGTTCACAGTTGTGGCCCCTAACTGAGAAAGTCCTTTCACCAGTTGTAGAGTGTTTAACCTCAAGAACTGACAGTGAGTGCTGCATAGCTGATCTCGACTAATGTGACGGGGTAGAGGTTGAGAGGCAGCCTTTGAGATAACACCTCACTATCATTAGCGCATTAAAATACAGGAGAGCATTGCCCTTCTAGCGCTGCTTGTAGTGGCCAGCAAATGTGGCACAAGATAAAAGAGCAGCATCTGCTTTTTTTACTTTGTTGCATGGCAAAGATATACATTAATTTCTTCAAGCAGAAACAGGGAAGAACATTGTATTTAGTCTCAGGGCAGCCTTTGAATACTCTCAGGATAGTCTTTGGGTAGTATCTTACAAAAGGTATATTTTGTAACATTTTGGCTAATGCTTTAATATAAATACATCATTGGTTTAGCTGTATACTAAATGCTACATTATATATAGTGGTTTGGATCAATTTGTTTAAAAATGGGAAAGAATTGACAATGAAATATCAGAGCACTTTGGAGTTCAAATATCTTTGTATTTTAAGTCATTGTTTCCCCTCTCTTTTACTGATGATAAATGTAAGAAAAGTTACAAAAAGTATTAGGGAAACAATGCTCCTTGTATTTAAAAAGTAATGAATCTCTTAGCCTCCTTTCTGTTGGATCCCTTTCCCAAAAACATTTATATTAATTTTTTTTAAAAAGCAAAAAGAGAATATTAACAGTTAATATAAATATAAATCAAGAGGCAAAGCAAAGGCACAATTTCCTCTAAAATATAAATCCCATCATAACAGTGGAAAAAGAAGGAAAATTAAGTGGAAACAAAGACAAGTCTTTCAGGCAATTAAGCATGTTTCAAAACCAAAATTAAAGATTCATTTAAAAGCAAGCTTTCTTAATTTTTTGTTTGTTTGTTTCTAAAGCCAAGAAGAGACTTTTGTAATGAAACAGATGGGATTAATTTCTTATCAAAAATGTACATAGGAAAAACATTAGACCAGCTTGACATGGTTCACAAACCTGACAATGTCTGTTTTCTGCATGCTACACCTCACTGTTCACAGTACCTTTGCCCATTTGCAGTAACAACTTGGCTTTTCTTCAAAATGACCACAGCTTGCTACAGAGATACGTAGGTTGCTCTGTGCAACTCTCACTCTGCCAAAAAAGCCACAGTGTAGCTGAAACAGGTTCTGCCCTGTATACAAGGGCTGCCTCAGTTGTTTTACTTCTTGCTGTGACAGGAAGATTACTTGTGCCTTGGTACATCCACAAGAAGTTCCCTTCTGTTACAGTTTTGTTTTGGTGGAAGACAGAAATACATGTTGCTTAGGGTAACCAAGATGCTGAGAGAAAAACCTTTTGTTACCTTTTAGGTTCAATTTTCCATAGCACCCACAAAATCTACTTTTGAACTGTATAAATGTGGATAAAGTTTTGGCAACTAGTGGAACTGTAAAACAAACAACATATTCAGCATCAGTTATTGTGTGTCTTAGTTAAAGAAAAGGGAAATGGGAACGGCAAATGGATGATTACATAAATAATCTCATTGCCACTGTATAAGAAAGGACAAAACAATTTTAAATATAATGTTCAGAGCCATGATTAATATCCATACTAGTAACATTTTCTTCATGTTAATGAATGGCAAAGTGGTCCTACTCTGGCAGAGAGGTTGGACTAGGTGATCTTTGGAAGTCCCTTCCAACTCTGTGATTCTGTGAATGGCAAAGAGTATTTTGACTGTCACTATCAAGAAAGTGAGTTCAGTTAGCAATATTTGCACCACACAAACTAAAATGGAGCACAATTATTTAGTGCACGTGCTTTTAAAATGAAATGCTGCAAAAAAAAAATCTCAAGAAGGATATTGTTTTGCTTTTCATGATCAACACAGTACTGCTCTACGGGAACTTCATGTGATGTGATACAGCTTCACTCATCATGTTCACAAAGAAATATGAGCTATAATTCAAGAAAGCATTTATGTAAATGGATTGTATTGGGACAAAATTTGTAGTCCATGAGCCAAGGACCAAATAGCCTTAGAAAGAACATTCTGGCTTATTTTGTACTTATTCTAGCTTATTCTTTTAAACTAGAGGAATAAATATATATTTTTTACCTTCTCCCTACTTCTTTTGTACAATTTGCCTTATGTATGTGTCTTCTGCACAGTGCTGAATTCTGCTAAGGAAATCAGATATTTTATTTGCCTGTTCTACTAAACGTGTCATAATCTGTTTGGGTGAGAATAGCCATTCTGCAAGTAGTCATGTTCAGATATGGTTTATAATTGGCCTATATCAAGCTGAAACAATGGAAACGAGGACTCACATGCAAGTTATAAATGGAAAGATGACACAGTCCAAATTAAACAGCCCTTAAAAAAAGTCTAGCAAATATTTGTCAATGAAATGTCATTTTTAATAACAGGGACAAGAAAATTACTAGACATCCGAGAGCTGTGTGATGCATGCAGAATTACCTGAATAAAACAAACGTTCAAGACTTCATAATTACCCTATGGAAACCAAGAAGTAAATTCTTCATTGTTGCCTTCCCTGGTAGCAACAGTGACTCGTTACAATGTGAAGGTCAAATAGTTTGTGAGTTAGAGATGCCAGCCTTGTGGGACTAAATGCCTGAGAATGGGTTTGATAATTTCATCCTGTGTGAGACAAATTAGAGGACTGGTAAAAGCAGATGACCTCATAATTAATAATTTTTTTTTGAAAAAGCAGGAAAGTGTTAGTTCATTGTTTTCCATTCTGTGTTGTCAGAGATGTCAGTGCCTAAGCCAACGTCCTTACGAGCAGAGGCAGCATATTGAAAATACTCAAAACTCTCAGAGAAAGCAAACTTTGCCTTTTCCCAACTTGGGATCTGGATTTTGCCCAACAATTTTGTTCTGAATCAGAAGCAAACTCCCACATCTGGTGCACTAACAAGCTTATGAGATCTTCTGCTTCATAAAAATGTATGACCCCAAGAAAGTCAGGGGGAAAAAAACCCCACCTCCCTGTATTTCAGTCCAGACATATTTTTTCATAAATTTTGAAGATGCAGGAGTTTTATTTCACTGTGTATTTCTGAAAGTGAGAAAGGAGAGGAGGGACATCACTTCTAAGCCATGTACTGTGTATGTTATTTACAGAATTTTTCAAAGGTTGTCTGGTATAAAGCAATACATGTCATTAAAGTTTTCACAAAGCCTTTGAAGCAGTCCAGAAATGTCCTTGTCTTTGCTTACAGTCACTAATACATGCATACCCATGCACTGCATTCAGAAAGAAAAGTTTTTGTCCATGACTGTCTTGTAGTCACTCACCAGCAGCCCTCCAAGAAGCTATGATTGTCAATGCCTGTGTCATACAAATACTTGGCCTTGCCTCCTTCCTTTGCTTATGCTAGCTCTGACTGGTAGAGAATTTTGCCTTTCCTAAATCTGTGTTACATTATTACAGCATTTTTTTTTTTTGTTACCAGGAAGACCTAACAAACTCTATCAGAGCAATAGAGGTTTTTTTTGAAAGTCAGAGCAATGGAGATATATGTATTTTAAGCCTCTGAATAATTTTCGTTATGATCAAATAAGCTTTTGGTCTTTTTACGTTGGATGCCTATTCTTGCAGTTCATAAAATCCCAGTCCCTTTCACTGCATTTAGGTAGAAGACTGTCTCCAGGTCTTCCAAAAATAGCAGCTTCCTTTCCCTTTTGCAAAGCTTCAAGAGATTGTGATAAGGTGATTTAGATACATATATACTTCCCCAGTAGCATGGAACAGGTTTTTCCTGGGTCCAGATTTCTAGCTTCTTGTCCTGCTGATAACAGGTGTTTGCCTTTGCATGCCTTGTCCAACACAGATGATCATTTGCATGCTCAGAAGTTTTTATCTTCCATTTCCTCCTTTCGTTATCTCAAAAAATGCTTCCCATGCAGGTTACATTTTTTTTTCTTTTTTTCACCAACCTTTTGTAATTTTCATTTATCCTTGAGTTCCTGTTTTTACTTTTCTGATAAGGTTCTGTAGTGTCAAAAAATGTGCAATGCTCTTTGGAACTCTTGTGAGCATCATGAGCTTGGAAGAGGGACTTGATTTGCCTGATTTGCTTGCTTTCTCTTAATTAATTATTTTGTTGATTTCTGCTTTACTCAAGAACTCAAGTGTTGGGGTTGTGTTTCAGGCTTCTGGCGGTATGCTTTGAAGTGTCAGAAAGACACTTCCTTAAATATACTAGATTGACTGCCCCAACAATGTTTATCGTGTCTCCCAAATACCATAAATTTGGAATCTAGTCAAACTGGTACCTCACTGTCTAC
This sequence comes from Urocolius indicus, assembly GCA_013401255.1. NCBI lineage: Eukaryota > Metazoa > Chordata > Aves > Coliiformes > Coliidae > Urocolius > Urocolius indicus. The sequence continues at coordinate 188,058 of WBNH01000953.1, forward strand.
CTGGAATTAGCTCACAGATGGGAATAAGTTATTACCACAAAAAAAACCCTGTTTCACTGTGCTGAAACAAACTCAAATGTTCCCAATTTAACATCTAGTTTGCTACAATTTTCATCCAGATAGTGTGGATAAGAACAGTAATGAAATGTGTTTCAGCATTTTGTACTGAGAACGTCTTTTAGGCTTGTATTACCACAGCTTGTATGGTCTGAAGAGCCCTCCCTGGCAAACGTTAAATACTGTTAATGAATTGAAAGGGCATTTGATGCAATCAGCAGCAGTTAGAAGGGAAAACGTCCCCAAAGAAATCAGATTGAAAACAAGGAAGCTGGAGGAGGTAAGAGACTTATTAGACAAGTTTATGATTTATAAATTCTGGTATCCTCTGGAACTTCAGCATCATATAGACAGCTATGGAGATCTGAGATAAAGCAGAGGTCTGACATTGTCTTGCAAGCTAGGGACTATGTCAAATATCACACAAATATCCATCCCAACTGCACTTAACCCAACACTATCATCTTCCCATACCTTTCTTTGTGAGGGGATCTTCAGACAGTTGACTTCTGGTGGCCTTTAGGGTTTCTATCTCCCACATCTTGGAAAGAGAGCTTTTAAGTCATGTACTGTATATAAAGGACCAGAAGAGTAACAATTGTCTCACCTCTTTTATTTTAAGCTGGTGTCTGAAGAGGACCCAAGAGATCTCAATGACTTCCATGGTATATGTTTGTATTCTTCAAAATTCATGCCATTGAAGTCACATTAGCAAATCAATTTATGAGCAATTAGGTAGTTTATCCCATTTATCAATACAAATGTAAAGCAATAATGCTGCAAGAATAACTATATGTACGCAAACCATTACATATAGATCAATAGCTTAGACTCACATAGCCAGACTTCATGATATTTAGTAGCTCCCTCAGTCCAAGAACACAATCCCTTCATACAGCTCAAATAAACAAGGAGAGATAAGAGATGTTGTGTGGGTTCACTGGTGACCAGACTGACAAAACTTATGGCCTCTCGTCGACCAATCTACCTATTATACATTGCTTCATCCTGACACAAACTGTGCCAAAAACATTTTGTGTATATTCTGATCAGTTTGGGCAGCAAATCTGTTTCAGTTTTCACCCAGTAAGAGGTACTAGAAACCTGCATTCCCTCTGCATCAAAATAGTTGGCTCCACATGGAAAAGAGATACCAGCCCACCCCCCTCAACAACCTAAAGCCAGAAACAAAATATTGATGAGAAGCAAAGCCTTAGTTAAAGTATACTGCCAGTATAATTTGTTTGCAGCACAGACTAGAGGCAATCAGAACATTATCAAACATCCAGCTGTGGAAAACTTGCCAGGTTCATTTTTCATCATAAATTTCCAGACCAGGCCAGATCTGTCAGAAGATTTAATCATGTTTGAAAATTTTCAGACAAAGCCATCTAGTGTAGTTATATGTAGCTGAAGAAAGAACTGGATGTGAGTAATTTTAATATAAAACACGATCAAACTTTGTTACACAAGTGAAACCTTACTTTTCAGCTGGTGCCAACTGATCCATAATTAAGGCAAATAAGATGTTTAAACACATCCACTTAGGTCTACGTGTATCCAGACTGTATCGATGTGAGTATTCACTTTGGTAAGGACAATGTAAACTGTCTTGATTAAACCAAGGTGATTCCACTGTTTCAGATTTGTTTGTTGTTAAAACCATGTTTGTCTGATTTATTGCCACAAAAGAAGGTGATTTCTGTATTTGAGAGAGGTCCTCACGTAGTTCAGATTTTTCTGGAAGTTTCAGAGGAGTGCTTTAAATTTCTACATCAGATTTTATCAAAAGTCAAAACACAAATGCATTGAAACAAAGCAACAGAAAAGAAAACCCCACACCACATTGAAACTTCTCAAGTACACCAAAATACTTTGGACCAGTTAAGAAAAAAGAAAACAGTAAAGCCGTCCTTTAGGATTGCAACAAATTCTGGTTGCTTCCCTTTGGCATTTTCTGATTGTGAATCTATCTATAGTGTGGAGGATGTCTGGGTTTGAAATATGCCTTGATTTTCTGTGTCTGGTCAATGCTTTTTGCACAAAAAGTATGCATTGTCTTTGTAAGTGTGGGGTAGCAATGGAAAGACAAATCAGAGGGAGGCAAAATGGCAAATGAGTTATGGGAGGTTTTGTTGGTGGGTTTTTTTTTTCTAAACTTATTGCTTGTTTTTCCACCAAGTCTCACTGACTTGTTAACTGCTTAGGTTGCCTCAAGAGTGTCATCAATTAATTGAACTCTGGCCTTCAGGAATTTGATTGATAGGCAGGTGATTGAAACACAGACTGTCTCACCATTAATGACCCTTCCTAGAATGCTGGCTATTACTCAGCACTTCAGAAAAACTGTAGTGGTGATAGAAGGGTGGAGTTGATGTCTGGAGGTGTTGGTGTCATGCTTGCACTATGCTCTGAAAGCTTTATATTTGAGAACAGAGGAAACAGCAGTAAGGCACTTAGAAGGTTCTCATCGTAGAAGAGAGCCTGTCTGTCCTTGCACAGACAGCAGCTGCATAGAAGACCCTCCAAACTGCTTTTGATTTGTATCAGGACTTTAATATTCTCAGCTAATTTTTTGTTAAGGCTTAAGGCTCTCTTAAAAATCTTGGCTGAGTAATAATAAATTAGTCAGTGAACAGCCCCAGTAGGTGAGATTATCATCTCCTCATTACCACTTTGTAGCAAAGACATTTATCTTGTCCAACTGTTAGAATGAGTCCGTGGTCAGACAGGTATATTATTGTTCATATTGCAATAGCCCTAAAGAGACCACAATGTTACTAAATGAGACTGTAAAAAGTACAGATTCTCCAGAACCTACTCTTCTATTCTGTAACCAAACTGCCTGAAATTGTACTATCAAGTATTGTGTCACCTTTGGAGACAGACCAAAATAGCTTAAGTCAAACAGAAAGCTTTTACAAGTAAGAGCTGCACACAAAACAATATAATCTCAGATATGTCTTAACAGCTTTACAAGGCAAAAATAAAAGCTTGACTAGCCAAGAAGAAAGAGTAGAAGGATGTTTTTTTTCTTTAATTAGTCATGGTTTCTTTGGAAATTTAGTATTCATGGGTTTAAGAAAGCCATCTCCAGTAAATATTTGTACTTTGAAATACTTCACATTGCTGATAACTGCCAAGTGCCCTGCAGTAGAAGATCAAACTCTGCACAACTCTGCAAGCCTTAAAGATCCCAAGCAAGGAAACACTGTTCCATTCCCTTTCAGCTATGGCTGTTCCTCTTACTATCCACATATTGTTCACTTGCCTTACCTGTCCTGCACCTCAAGATTATGGAGATGCATGTGGGAGAAATGCTGCTTTTCTTCTGTGTGAACAACACAGTCTCTACATCTATAAATGAAATATCAGTTTATGAACTGTTAAAATAAATGCAATGTATTCAATAGTCAACATTTTAAATGGTTGAAATGGTCCCAGGCATGGTTTCAGCCTGTGCTCTGTAGCAGTGAGAGTCAGCATAAGCCAGAGATCATTCCTAGCAAGATGTTAATAATGTGGCTGCAGGTGCTCTGTGCCAGCTGACCTCACAGCCAGGGAACAGTCCCAGGCATATTTAAGTTGCTAATGTAGACAGACATTGTGAGATTAATCTTGACACAAGGCCCATCATGATGAGAGATGGGCAAAATATATTATCTAAAAAACAGGTGTTTTTCTAACCAAGAAAGCCAGGAAGATGCCCGTATATAACCCCATCTAAATAAGCCCTTTTGCTTCCCTATATGCTGCTGTGCATTAGCAAGCTCTACCACTCCCTGTGCTTCCAGTTCCAACCCTGGACAAACAGTGGGTACGCAGAATGCTTTGAAAATGGGAATATCATGACACAGCATATTTCTTTGAAAAGGCAAAGACTTTCATGACTTCTTATACAATTTCAAGCATTCATGTGGTTATCTGTATGGGACTAAGAAGACCATAAAGTGGTACTGCTTCTTAACCCCACCATCTTACTCATATTATTCATCCAGTCCAGTCAAGAATCTGTCATTCTGATTCATGATGACACAGTGGGCCTATTATCATGTTGTTGCTCTTAAATCAGGACTGGATGATGGGGAAGACACTGCCAAAATGCTCCTCTACCTTTTTTTTTTTTCCCATGTTCTGTGCTCCAAGAAGTGGAGCATCGTGTACTCTAAACCAACAACAGCAAAAAAAATATGTTACTTGTAATCATTAGACCTGCGGTTTTAATGATTTAAGTAACTAGCCATGAGCCACAAGCAACCAGGAAGAATGTTTTTTTCCCCTACAAGAAAGCATTTTTATAACAGATAAACACTGCCTTGAGCTCAAATTTTCACACACTGAGCAGTAAATTGAATTATATAGTGCTGGAGAGCTGACTGGATTTCTTAATTATTTCCAGACTTGTTAATGTTGGGAAAAATGGGAGAAAGACAGAAATGTATGGGGAAGGAGTGGGACAGGTCATTCCTGGGGAGTAGCAGAAGGGGCCCACACATACACATAACTTTGCTGAATTTCCCAGAGAAAGATAACACATTTTTTTGCTACTGCTACTGAAATGATGTAGTAAATGTGTAAGGAGTGAAGGACCTTGACTTCTCACTATTCCTGCAAGTCCCATGACCTTTCCCCCTGAAAGGCAGAAAAGAAATTGCCCTTTTTCTTACCTACGTGGGACAGTTTAGGAAGAAACTCTTTTTTTCTTCTTCCCTTTCTCCTTTTATAGTTTTTGCAGAAAGGACTATTTAAAACAGCATCAAATCCTCACATTCAAAAGAGATTTTAACAGTCAAATCCCTTATCTCCCAGACAGGAGCAATGCATTTCTCATCACAGATTCTCCTCACATAGGGAAACTTTTGACATACAGAAATTACTGATACCAACCTTTGATTTTATGGTTGGGTGTTCTTGATGTGAATGAGAGGTCAGCAGTCTTCTCTCCCTCATTGTTTTTTCTGTATACAAGAACTTTCTGAAGGTTTATGATGTCACCTTTAACCCAAGTTATAAATACACAATACCGAGACCATAGGACACATTAATTTCCTTTCCTGACACTACACATTTTTTAAAATCTGGGTGAGATATGAACATATAAACCAAAATTCGTTCCTAGTTTAAACACATTTGCTTCTGAGTTTCTCCTACCATGTTGGCAAACACAGAACATTTATTATCAGTTAACACAGTAAAACCGCAAGGCAACATTCATCTAAAATTCTCCTGTTAATTTCCATATGATCAATCACAAAGTGGACTTTAAATTCTCAATAGAGATTGTAACACACATATAAAGTCTGAATACTGCAAATATATGTCTTTTTCTTTTTTAGCCAGGAATAGCCCTGCATTCAAGTAAATTGTCTGTATGTACAAAGTTAGTCACAAGTACTGGGGGGGAAAAAAACCTTCAGGGAACCCCAGAACATGTGGTTTTGGTCATCCCAAGTCTATTTGCAAGTTTGGGTGGGGAATGTTGAATAGCTTTGTCTGTGAAAATATTTTTCCTGGCTTGATTTTTCGCAGAAAAGAACGAGATAATCACTATTCTGACTTTTACCCAATTTGTTTCCTATATTTTACTTGGTTTCTATAGCTTACTTACATGTACCTGAGGTTTTGTTTGGTTTCAACTAAATGTTTCATTCAGCATCTTTTTTTTCAGCTTCCTTTTGAGGAAAAAATGTATTAAATAATAGCAAAGCTATAATTTTCCATTTGTTTACACAGCTCTAATCATTACATCCCAAGTGCTTGCCAGATTGGAGCCCACCTAAGTGAATTAAATGTTCCAAGTGTCATTAGGTCTTGAGTTCTCACTTCCCACTGAGGGTGCACAGCAGGTCTGAGAGTCTCTTGATTGTTCATACGCTGTGAGACAGAGGGAGAATAGTGTTGGTCCAAATTTTACACTAATGACAGTTTCCTGAGTACAATTAAGAAGCTTTGTGCTTTCTGAAAACCAGCCTTAGAAATCATTTGCTCTAAGGATATCCATATCTGCTCCAGATGCAAAATTAAAGACATTCTGTTTTCTTCTCCTGCTCTTAGGTTCTTCCTTGTTACAAAATAAGTCTGCAAACTACGAAAGATATACAGTCTTTGCTAAATTCTCAGTCTGTTTTCTAACCTGTCATTTTTTACAGTGTCTTTGTGTTGTGAGGTATTCATTCACTCCTTGTCTGCTTGTCTAGTCTGTGCACACTTTTATCATCTTGAGAGACTGTTGAAGCTGATTTAAAACACAAAATAGAACTGGACTTCGATTTCTGTGGTTTGCTCCTTAGTCATGTTAGCACTCCTCTGACATAATAGCTTCACTTTTCTTCAGTAACCATTTCATCCTGATGATGAACATCTTGTAGTAGCCTCAGAAAACTTGTGAGATACCAGGGGAGCAGATTGTCAAATACACTTAAAGGTAAGAAGCTGTGTAAAGCAGTATTAAGTTTAGTTCTCTGTTTTGGAGATAATGTCTTATGTTAGATTGATTACATACAGCCTGAAAAGTGTGTCTCATGCATCCACTCTTGCTGTGTGCTGAAAGATAAAAATCCCATTTGCTGTATTTTGTATCGGTGGTCTTTGACACTCTTAATGAAGATCTGTATGTTCTTTGCAAATCACAGATACAATCACTGCCAGATAACAACTTACTTACTGCTGAATAAAGTGTTTCTTAGCTGGAAACTCTGCTATGCCATGTTCATGATCTAGTATCTTACAACACACGGTGAGTCACACATTTGTATCCCCATCAAAACACACAAGTGCAGAATCCTCTGTAGTGTGACTCTATAGTCATGATCCAACAATTCTTCTTAGCTTCTAACCTCTACTTTAGCCAGATTTGTTTGTTTGTTCTTGTTCCTCCATCATCAAACTCAACATGGTATCCAAGTTTTCTACATATATCCAACACAAGTTATAACATCTGCCTGAAAATGAGAGAACATCACAAGACCATCTTTCCTTTCAAGGTTTTTCATTCAGTAGATAAAGATGCCAGCAAACTAAGAGTATAGTAACTTCTGAGGCCACAGTTTTTGTTGTTCATTGTTTGAGAAGTAGTCATCTTTCTGCAGTAACAGGACTTACAGGACATCTCTGAAAAGTTCCCTTCTGATAGCTTCTCTCTTTCATCCTTCATAAACTGCTTTGGTATCTAAAGACTTTGTATGACTGAGGTTATTATTGTCAGGTATGTTGCAGCATTAGCATATACCTACATAAATTCTAAATTAAAATGTGTTTTTTTGATATTTTTTTTAATCATTTTAATCAAGAGATAATCAAATCTGCCACATCTGCAAGTGTTCACAACTAGATTCTCCTTTCTTTCTAAAGCCATCACACTGCTCTTGCTAGTGAGGGAACTGGTAGTCCCTAGCAGAGAGATAGCTCTCCTTAAGCAGGCTGCTGCAACAGACTTTCCAGCTGAACAAGGGTTCAGGCAATGACTGAAGCAATGTTCATTTTTTGTCCTTCCCTAGAGAACTACATGTCCCTCTCTAAGTAGACAAGGAGTACTCCTCAAGCCAATTCCCATTCCTGTGTTGCCACATTTTCTTCTCTCTGGTTGCCCTGAGGGGCTATTTCCTTGCCAAGCAGTCTCTCAGCTTCTCCATGAACCAGTCAGTCCCTAGAAGAGGCGCAAATCCAGTCATATCCTCAGCAGCACCCACTCACAGCAGTGTCCTCAGAGAAGTTCACATGCAGCCACATCTCAAGAGAGGCTCAGACGTGCCTGTCTTCCCAGGGAGACCCACACATGACCATCTCCCCAGCAAGGCCCAGGATCCCTCTGCAGCTATGCCGAGTGCATCTTGGTGCCATGCACAGCGGCGCTGCTCAGGGTAAGGGCACAGCAACCATCTGGCAAAATTTACAGCCAGGCTCAAATCTGCAAGTACACATATTTCGTGGGCTTGTTTGAAACTTTGCTCAAAGCGTCACACATGGAACTGCTGTGCAGGCCTTGGCAGCGGTGGGTTATGTAATATACAGTCATCCATCTGCCGTCTCTCCGAAAAATGCTTACTCAGATGTCTGCTGGGCGGCAGGCGGAGGCTGTTATTACCCAGAGGCTGACGATTAAAAACAGAGATATTGCTTATTGACAGTGACAGCAAACCAGTAAAATCTCTCTGAACCTCCTGTTTTTTTTTCTCTGGCTGCCAAGCCTATCACCGTCAGGGAGGAGGAGGGCACAGCAGACAACCAGAGTAATAAAGACTGTCTACATAGGTCTCTTTGTACATCTTCATCTGCCAATGGTATTGCTTAAAATGAGAGCAGGAGCCTGAGCACACCAGGTCTGTTCATGACCTCTCTCAAAGGGGATCCCAGACAGGAGCTCTCATTTGAGGCCGTGGGGAACTGCTCTCCCAAAGCACATGTCCATATTGAGGGAGGCTGGACCAGGCTGGGGCCTTCATCTCTACCCTCAGTCACTCATCTCTGCTCTGCACTTCGCCCAGCTCCTGACACAAAATGGAAAAATATTTATTTGCCTTAGATCCTATGACGGGAGTGTTTAGGCCTTGGAGGTGACAGACGTGCAAGTTTGTTTTTTAAAACACTGAGACGTTTACAGAACAAATACAGCTCCTCATCTTAAGCTGCGTATTTTTAAACAAGGTTGTCATAACGTCACGTTTGCCAGCACTTTACTGAGGAATCAGCACTGGGGGAAAATGCCTATAACACTGTCCCGATAATGAGAACAGCCTAAAGTAAACAGAGTTTTTCATCAGTGCTACACCAAGAACTGGAATAATAAATAGAGATAGGAGGTAACCCCACACTTCAAATAATTGTGGAAACCTACTTCCACAAACTCAGCCCGTGTCATATTTATGCAGTTGCTGACCATAAGGACAGCCATAACCCTTGCTGTGTCTTGGACAAGTGCCGTGCTAATCACTCCTCGCATCATGTCCAGCTTCAGGAACTGAGATTGCTTGACACTGCACAAGTGTCCAAATTGTAATGATTTCCTCAGCTTCCAGGACAGCCTGTTCAGTTTGATTGGCAGGTAAGCACAGCAACTGTCTGCCTGGGTGGCAAAGAGGAGCTTACTTCCAAGCCTTCCAGAAGTACCAACACATGGAGAAAACAAGGTTGTGTAAGACTTTTATGTAAAGATAAAATGCAAGAAAATACACCAAATGGGGGTTCTGTTCAACAGCACTTCAAACTGTTATAGTTAAAGGTACAGAGCTAAAGAACAGAAAATCAACCCTTGAAAAATCAGGCTCTTGCTGCTAAAATTGCTAATACTTTATCCAAAGATTTTCTGATCTTGACAATAGAAGTCACCATTCACTCTGGAATCACAAGGATGACCATGATACTCAAAAACAAAGTGCACAAAGTGCACAAGTAATAGTGCTCACTGTAGAAAAAAAAAAAAACCCTCAGTGTTTTCAGTAGATTTCTTTCTTTCTTTCTTTCTTTATGATTTCCACTGTGGTTACTGTTTCACAAGGATGTGTGTGAATTTCCTCTTCACATAACTGCTATTCTTGAAAATACCATAAGCCAAATTAATTCCTGGTGAAATTTGGCTTCCAGTCAGGAAAAGCGGCTTTGGTAGCTTTGGAATAGGTCACTGAGTAACATAGAAGTTATGTTACAAATCCCCAGGAAGGATTTTTTCAAGTCTTCACTCCAAGAGTATTTCCTTGTTAAGATTTCTCATCTTTTACAAGGCTAACGCATTTATTCTCTGCTTTTGTTATCCCCAAAAGTATGCACAAGCAAGGGAGATTTCAAGGATTTCTTGTAGAGTCCATGTACACCAAGGTCTCATGTGGCACTGCAACAACCCACACCCCCGTTTTCACTCCTTGTTCCTGACAGTGCCATCCATGTTCCCAAAAATTTCAACTCTCAGAGTCTCCCATTGTTTCCCAGCGAATCTGGACAGCAAAGCCCAGACACGTTCTACAAAGAAATGATATAACTTATTCTTACCAGGAAAATAAAAGACTGATGGATGTTCTCCAAGATGCATATTTACTCCTGACCTCACATCTAGACTGCTCTTTCCTCCCTCTTTATTTGTGTTATGTGCTAATGACCTATTTAAACAGTAGCAGTATCTAACAGAAACAACAGTGAGTAACAAGCTTTTGGCACATCCCAGAGACTGCTCTCAAAGGTCTGGAGAACACAGACCCGTTTGAGCCCCCAGTGCAGGCCGAGAAAATCTTGGAAGGTAATATTATCTTCCCATGTGTTACTTAGGAACTAAAAATGAATATCCCAAAGAGTTTGATACCTGGCACTTAGGGGATGGTAAATATTATTATTATTTTTAAACCAATGTTATTATTGGAAAGACATTAATAATTTGAAAATAAGATTAGTGTTGAAAAGGCTTCTTTGGTTTTGGCTTTTTGTAACCTTTAAATCTGGGTAGACTATTCCTGGACAAGTATTTCAGATGGAATTTTATTTTCATTTTTCCTCTATTTACACTGAGATCTATTCCAGTACACACAGTGCAACACTGATTTTGCCTTGGGATATCATCTACTTATTTTACATTTAAAAGCTTTCAAAGAAAGAAAGTTAAAAAGCTCCTACCACAAAAATTCACAAGGCTCATACACCATTTACTTGAGAAGCTCTTGCATATNATCTTGACAATAGAAGTCACCATTCACTCTCGGAAAACACAAGTAACCCTATTACTCAAAAAAAAAAAGCACAAAGTGCACAAGTAATAGTGCTCACTGTAGAAAAAAAAAAAAAAACCCTCAGTGTTTTCAGTAGATTTCTTTCTTTCTTTCTTTCTTTATGATTTCCACTGTGGTTACTGTTTCACAAGGATGTGTGTGAATTTCCTCTTCACATAACTGCTATTCTTGAAAATACCATAAGCCAAATTAATTCCTGGTGAAATTTGGCTTCCAGTCAGGAAAAGCGGCTTTGGTAGCTTTGGAATAGGTCACTGAGTAACATAGAAGTTATGTTACAAATCCCCAGGAAGGATTTTTTCAAGTCTTCACTCCAAGAGTATTTCCTTGTTAAGATTTCTCATCTTTTACAAGGCTAACGCATTTATTCTCTGCTTTTGTTATCCCCAAAAGTATGCACAAGCAAGGGAGATTTCAAGGATTTCTTGTAGAGTCCATGTACACCAAGGTCTCATGTGGCACTGCAACAACCCACACCCCCGTTTTCACTCCTTGTTCCTGACAGTGCCATCCATGTTCCCAAAAATTTCAACTCTCAGAGTCTCCCATTGTTTCCCAGCGAATCTGGACAGCAAAGCCCAGACACGTTCTACAAAGAAATGATATAACTTATTCTTACCAGGAAAATAAAAGACTGATGGATGTTCTCCAAGATGCATATTTACTCCTGACCTCACATCTAGACTGCTCTTTCCTCCCTCTTTATTTGTGTTATGTGCTAATGACCTATTTAAACAGTAGCAGTATCTAACAGAAACAACAGTGAGTAACAAGCTTTTGGCACATCCCAGAGACTGCTCTCAAAGGTCTGGAGAACACAGACCCGTTTGAGCCCCCAGTGCAGGCCGAGAAAATCTTGGAAGGTAATATTATCTTCCCATGTGTTACTTAGGAACTAAAAATGAATATCCCAAAGAGTTTGATACCTGGCACTTAGGGGATGGTAAATATTATTATTATTTTTAAACCAATGTTATTATTGGAAAGACATTAATAATTTGAAAATAAGATTAGTGTTGAAAAGGCTTCTTTGGTTTTGGCTTTTTGTAACCTTTAAATCTGGGTAGACTATTCCTGGACAAGTATTTCAGATGGAATTTTATTTTCATTTTTCCTCTATTTACACTGAGATCTATTCCAGTACACACAGTGCAACACTGATTTTGCCTTGGGATATCATCTACTTATTTTACATTTAAAAGCTTTCAAAGAAAGAAAGTTAAAAAGCTCCTACCACAAAAATTCACAAGGCTCATACACCATTTACTTGAGAAGCTCTTGCATATTCTAGTGGCTATGGCCATCCTATTCAACAGAAGTGTGGAGTAGGTGTGATAAATACATAGATAATTCTAGGGACTACTCTGTATTTCTTGTAAGTAAATATTTTTAAAATGTTATTTTCCTTTTTTTTTTTAATAGAGTAAGTTTAAGATGCAATTTTAATACTTTATAGAAATATCTCCATGCAGCTTTATAATCAGTTCCTAGTCTCTTACTTGAGAAGGGGCTAATTCTTGGTAAACCACACAAACAACAATAAACTACAGAGAAATGATAAGTAACTTGAGTGTTTCTCATGGACTTTCCTGTTCACACAATGATCTTTAAGATGTAATGTATCCCAGATCTGTATGGTGAAAGTAGATCAGAGATCTGTAGTTGCTAGAGAAAACAGAACAAGACCAAGCAGAATAGAATGCGATGTGATACAGGTTTATGTATTTTATGTATTTTAGAATATCACTTACTACTATAAGGGATAGTCAACAAGATAGAAATAAAAATGAACCTAGTCCTGAGGTCAGTGCCTTTAAATCACCAATACAGCAAAAAAAGACATAAGGACAGATATCACAAGTGAAACTTTAGAAAAGAAGTGTCTATGCCCGAGCTTTATAGATACAAATTAATAGTATTAGTTAGATTATTTTTTTTCATCTGATTTCTAAATTGGATTTGCAATGAGAGGGAAAATTAGAAGTGCATTATTTTATCTGACAGACTTCAGAGAGTAATGTCCTTGAGAGGTGTAAATGGCAATTCTATTTTTCTCTCCTCTTCAGGATAGATAGTGCCTGCTGACTGGAAAGCCTCCAGCTCTGTAAATCTCTTCTGGCACAAACATTTAGATCAGAAATTGAAAGTATTCTTGTTAAAAGTTCTTACTTCTTTCCCAAAGTGTCACAGGTGTGCTTTCTGCAATTTGTTGAAGCACAGAATAGAAAGCACTGTTTCTGTGCTAAGGTTTCAAGGGACACTTGGAAAAAAAACCCCACATTAGTAGCTTTCTGTATCATGAACACTCAGAGTTGTGCCTCAGAAGCTTTTCAATACATAGAAATCAATGTATCTATCAATATAAATATGTATACTGAGAGATAGGATCAATAGAATCAGTGAAAAGGGATTGTTTAAATATAGATAGATAGTTGGATAGATAAATAGGTCTAGATTTATTTAGTTGAGAGAGGGATTGCATTGATCTAAAATGAGTTTGTTGAAGATAGGAAAGTTTTGGGTCATTGTTGTGGAAATTTAGAAGGAATTGAATTCACAAAGTAATTTTTGGATCAACTTCCCCTCAACATGTGTCATTAACCAGGGGCTGGGACTGCATAAAGGGCACACCAAAAATTAATCTGAGTTGCCAGGGTGTTGAGAAGAGGAAGAAATACTAAGAAGAATCCAGTGATCCTTTTTGTTCCAGTCTTAAGGAGATGGGAGTAGGTAAACACTCTGATAAAGTTTCACAGGCGTGAAGTCATGCAGCAAGTATCTTCAGTGGAGTGGCCACTTTCCTAGCTTCTGAATCATTGAAGGAGGCATTTGGGCAGGAGGATATGCTGCATAATGTCCAGTAGTCCCCACAGCTTGCTTGGCAACCTCAGAAGTGCATTGCTCTTAACAACAATCTTTTTCCAATACTGACTTATAATAACATATTTGGCTTGCATCAGGCCTATAATGTGCTGGATACTATCTAAAAATAGGACCACGTGGGCCCTGCCCCAAGCAGCTCAATATCTAAGATGTCAACCACTAGATTAAGGGAGGGAAAGAGGGATAAAACCTTTTAAAAAATAGTATCAGTTACTTTGGTGTGTTATCTAGCCACTATTATCTGGGAATTTCTTGCTCAGAGGCATGTTCAGCGTGAGAGAGAGCCAAGCTCCAAGTACCCAGAGGGCAGCACAATCATAGTTTGAACAGCTGCACAATCTACTGTGAGCAGCAATTCATTCTGACATCTCACAGGGACAGAAGTAATTTTGTGGGAGGAACCTGAAGAGCTACATCATCTTTCTTTTCTGCTCCAGTCTGACCCCAGATACTCAAGCAGCACCCACATATCAAGAACAATGTGCCTAGGCCCTTGCTGGATGGGGGACTTGGGGTTAATTTCTCCCCCTCTCCTTCAATGATATATGAATTGTGGCCAGAGTCAAGTAGATTAAGGTCCAGAATATCCATTTCTCTCACTCTGGAGCTGTTCACATTTATTTGGCACCTCGCTGTTTGTGATTAGGATGCTTTCCTGGGAGGTGGAAATTTGAGTTCATGAAGCGCTCATAAGCAGGGCACTGAATCTCCCATTCAATTTTCTGCTTCACGGGCAAGGGCTACAACACTTGCATACTACCAAAAGACAGGCAGAACTGGCAGGTGCTGCCTGTTTTTTCAGGTAGTAACTAGGCTTGGGGAATCTGTCTGTGTAAGTAGATGCCTGGTATGCACACGGCCATAGGTAGCCCCTTGTAGCCCCTCAGGCAGGTTCCTAATTTCTGAAGGGAGGGAACTGTAGCCCTGAGCATTGCACACCTCTCTCTCCCACTGGACAATGCTGGAAGTTTCTGTATCTGACTACAAGGACTGGATTCCTCCCTAAATTGTGGCACTTGATATAGAAGCATCTAAATATTTTATCATATCTAGCTCTCAAATAGGAGCCTTCCAGGTATGATTAGGGTAACTGGAAATTGCATGCACATATTGTCAGAGAAAGTTTCACTGTATTTATCTCTTGAATATATTGAGGGTTTCCTTTCTGTCATACTTTCAGAAAGTTTTACTCTTTTGAAAAACTGTACCTTCTACATGGTGTCTCTTCGACGTTGCTCTTGGAGTGGAAGATACTAGCATGTCTGTAAGAAGTGCCCAATGCTATATCTTGCTGTAAAACACTCCCTCAGACTGAATACCTAGGACTGCAAAATGAAGCACACACTCCTGTCAGTGTACCAAAGTATCAGCCATATGATCACAATCAGATAGGTGTAGATGATGTGGTTCAAAAACTGTAAAGTTCTAAGGCACCAGGGCCACCAAGCGCAGGGCCACCAAGATGATCAAGGGACTCGAGCATCTTTCATACTAGGAAAGGCTGTGGGAACTGAGGCTGTTTAGTCTGGAGAAGAGGAGACTGAGGGGAGATCTTATTAACATTTAGAAATATCTAAATGGTGGGTGTCAGGAGGTTGGGATATCCCTTTTTTCTATTGGATCTAGCAACAGGACAAGAGGTAATGGGATAAAGCTGCAACACAAAAAGTTCCACTTAAATATAAGAAAAAGCTATTTTACTGTGAGGGTAATGGAGCCCTGGCACAGGCTGCTCAGAGGGATTGTGGAGTCTCCTTCCTTGGAGGTCTTCAAGACTCGCCAGGACATTTTCCTGTGTGAGCTGATCTAGGTGAACCTGCTTCTGCAGGGGGTTGGACTTGATGATCTGTAGAGGTCCCTTCCAACCCTATCATTCTATGATTCTATGACCTGCAGGAAGTAGCCAATTTCATACTTTAACTCTGAATGCATCTGTCTAACTTTTCTTCATATCTTTCTTGATGGGCATATCTTGTCCTACAAAGTGAATCTTGCTCTACTATTTTTAAGTCTAGCTTTTTCCAGCATTTCAGTCTGAAGCACGTGGGGAACATTTTGAGGTTTTGGAGAGTTATTTTTTTAGGGAGCACAATCAGAAAATCTCTTTTAGCCAAGACTATGTGGAAATGATCTGTGGTAGCTAGAAGTGGTTTTGTTGTTACCATTATTATTACTGAAAATCTTGGCAAATAAAAAACGATAACTAAAATGGGGTTGTGAGTAGTATCTTGCAGTGAGTTCTGGAGAAAACTATAATATACATCTGCACCCTGGGTTTTCAGATTTCTGGAATCCTCTTGTCTTCAGAAATCACAAATGAACTCCAATTACAAAACTTCAGAGTTTTAAGGAGAAGGACTAATAAAACTAAAAAGCGATGTCTCGTAAACATGCCATTAGACTAATTCTGCCAGTCTCCGGGTATAATTTTTCTTTTGCTTGGCCTGTAGCATGACAGACAATGAAATGTATTGTGAATTTATGATCTACAGATTTAGTTGATAGACATGCCCGAGTCATTTTTTCTTAAGCTTTCCTAGATTTCCATTCTCATGGGCATGGGTGTTAAATGTTTCAAATGTTATGAAATTTTACACAGGCTGGTGGTTAATGAGTTTTAAAAGTTGTGAAGCTCGGCAGTGTTGTATTCCTAAGTTCTCTTGAAAGCCTCATCTACCTCCTACAGTCAGTGATGTTGTGGTAGGGACTCAAAGGAAAACCATACGGGTTTCTGATGTGTGCTACTTAAAAAGAGCATATCCACACTAGCATATTAACATGCAAATTCTATGTGTGGGCCTGCCAAAAAATATAAGCGTTCCATCCAAAACATATAAATACAGTCTACTTCTCTGAAGAGGCATAATTTTAATCAAATGTACATTTGGAGCACCACTCACTAAGAATTTATACTCTTCTTCTCAGTGTTTATATTAATATGAAACAGATTGCCAAGTTTTAATAAAAAGGCAGTTATCTTCTTCTGCTAATGGATTAAACACAGGACATTCGAATTTCAGTGTTGCATCCAAGAGCATAGGTGGCCCAGATTCTTTTGTCCTATTTCAATGGTTAGTTATAACATCATACAGACAGCAATATACGTTTCTGTCTGTACATAAAACGGCTGGCGTTCATGGAGGGGATCAGAAGGACATAAGGAGTTTGTCAACTTCTGTCTACAATGCAGCGCAGCACCTCATCAGAGTACCTCTAAAGGAATGTGTCTTCCTCTCAGGGAGTTCCTTATAGCTTCAAGGAGATGTAAAGGTTTCACACTGAGGCAAAATACAAATTGCTGCTTGTGTTTATCAGATTTGTATTTTGGTTCATGTAAAACCAAACCGCTTTGTATTTGAATGTCAACTGTATTTGAACTTGCCAACTGAGACTCACAGCAAAGGTGATGAAATTCAATTAATTTATGCTTTTAGCATCCTAATTTGTCCACACAGTTTGCTTTGCTGACTAAAGCAGCCACATGGCCCTGTGTGAGGTGGAAGACTGTCGTGTGAAAAGACGACTTGGGATGAATACAATGAATGGGGCTTACCATTGTCTTTGTGTTAGGGTTTGATCAGATTTAAGAGTCTTCCCAAAATCTGCTGTAAGAGTTTCAAGAGACTGCTTCCGTTGTGCTGTTGGTATCTGTTCTTTTTTATTTAGTGTTGTAAAACTGGTGACACTTCATTAGATGCAGAAAAGAAAAAACTAGAAGTGGGAGTCAGAGAACAACTAGGCTTCTGTCTGCTCTGTGGACTTGCTAATTGCACGTATTCCCCTGCCTCATGTCTTTTATCGGTGCTCTGCCTGAGTTTAGGTGGCAGTGCATTGCCCTCCTACCTCATAATCTACTCAATTAAAGGGCAAAACCCAAAGTCTTTCTCCATACAATCTAAAAATTCGCTTTCTCTCTCTCAGCTTTTCCAAGCCTAGTAAGAACCAGAACATATTGAGAAAGATGTATGACTGTCCTTAAAGGTGCTGGACCTGCCAACTGAGCTGACACTAATACACCACTATCCATCACACAGTGTTGTTGCAGAAAGCTTAACTCCCTGCTGATGCACAAGAAAGCCCATATTGTTTAATGGTTTAAATAGCTGTCTAATGCGTTCAAGCTTGTTTTTTGCTGTTGTTGGGAGTTGCTTGGGTTTTTTTTTTTTCAAGAAAGCTAAGGCTAAATTCAGACTTGGTGTAAGTGGATACAACTCTATTTACTTGTGAAGAGCTGCAGTCAAACCCAGCACGACTGTGTTCGCTCCATGTCTGGAAGCATGTTCAGGCAGTTTTCCTTGTCAGTGGGACCACTCTGTACTTTGAAAACAATTCTTTGCATGCATGTGAAAGCATATTTATGTGTATCAAAGGGTTTTATGACATAGGGTAAGCTGAATCACTAGAAATGGGAACCTGATGGCAATTCCTGCCTCTATTTCTTCTTGAAAAGTTGAAAAATTGGCAAATGAACTAAAACCACACTTAGACAGTAATGAGGGAACTATAGCAAATAACTACATGTGAAAATGATCTCCCGGTCATGCAGTGTGTACACACAATGAAAGCTGGGATTTATGTATGTACATAGCCATTCTATGACAACGCTGTAGGTGCTGTGGAGTTACAATGCTGGTTAAAGGATTTGAATTTCTGGTCGAAAAAAGCAAAGGAGTGTTACTGTGTTGTACTACACTTTAGGATAAGAACTGATGGCTTGGAGAGGCTAAAAAAATCAGTGGCACACAGGACAAAATATTACATTCACATAGCTAGCTGTAAATAGTAGATTTTAATGGTCTGACCTTTGAGTTTAATTCTTATGAGGTGAAACCGATCCTCAGAATAGATCCCTACCCAGAAGCACTTTTAGCAAATGAAGTCACAAAAAAAAAGAAATGGAAATAAGTTTGGACTGATTTATCTGCTTCCCTTTGTTCACCAGTAAACTCTTACAAAAGGCTCCTAGTCCTATCCATCCTCTGATATGTGGTGCTCTCAGGCCAGTGTGAGCTGCTTTTCTCCCTCTTCATCAATAGATGTCAATAGCAAGCTTCCTACTCCCAGAGATTTCAGCCATTTCGAGGCTTGCACCAGAATAGTAAGGAAGAAATAGTGACTCCCTTCTCAATAAGAGCTCTGCTTGTTGTGTACTTTCATTTTGTCCTTAAAGGCTTGTTCCTGATATGACTAGGCATACATACTTTTATATTTCATGCTCTGGATCTCTGAAACTGAACCAATGTTTGTGAACATCAGTCATTTCATGACACGTAGAATCCCCAAATTCAACCCAGATTCGTTGAATATAACATCATTTTGAGGATTCTCGGGAACATGACTCAAAATCTCCTCTTCATCTTGATGAGTGCTAAAGAAAACACAAGTAGTGAAACCTGCCAGGGCACACTTACATATCCTTTTATTTTTTTCCTGCTTTTCTTCAGTTTTGAGTTCTGATTTCCATGCATGAAAAAGTTCTGGCCAAGGATGGCAATTGCATACAAAATAATCTTGCTGAAAACAAATGACTACATGCTCCAGTCATGCACACTGAACGTGAATGACATGTAAATGCAATTTGCTTTTATTTACCTTACTCTACATTAGGGTAACGATGCAGAAAATCAGAACCTGAACCTGAAAAGTTATGTGTGGTGGTGTTGCTTCTCATATCCTCTGTCTTCCCTACATTCCTCTCTTCGTTTTTTATGTTGCAAGATAGCAATCCACAGGTGACAGTGAGCACAACAAACTCCAAGAAACAGTCTGGATGCAAACTATATGTGAATCTTGCTTTGCCACTTTCAGTACTAGCTAAAAATAAGTAACTAAGAAGGTGATGGTAGCAACAGCCAAGACAGCAGAACTGGCTATTTGCTGCCCCTCTTACATCAGCCAGGGATTCGGATTGCGAGGACAGGCGCCTACGGGCTAAGTGCACTGCTTGCACTCGCCTGCCATTCACCTGCCCAAAGAGCAGATCACAAATCATGCCAGTTGTTCACAGAGGCACCAGCAAATGTCAGCGTGCTTCAAGCGCAACAGCTAGCAGCCCTGCTAAAGCTAGCACATAGCTGTGATGGTAGAAAGCTTGTGTCATAATCTCCTTCTGAACACTTTCTGGGATTTTAATTATTTTTTGGATGGGAAGTGGAAGAGTGAACTCCTAAGAGTTATAAAGGATTCAGGTACTGCTAACAGCTGAAGTAAAAAGAGTTAATATTTAGGAATCCAAGGAGCTTGCATTAGGAGAGCTATGCAACATCTCCCAGTGCCCTCTTCATACAAATTTACTTTAAATGGTTTGGTTTTAAAGGCAAGAATTTCACTATATTTTCCCAATTTTGCTGTCTTCCAAGACTTCCTTACAGAGAGGCAAGAGAGAAGAGATATCTAAAACTAACTGTAGAAATTTATGTTAATCGGGTGTTTTTCCAATACATAAGAGGCCATACCTCAGTAAAGTTATCTTGCACAGATCACCAAAGGAAAGAGACACAATTTAGGACTGTATATAAGTCACTGTTGTCCCCCGTTTGGTCTTACAATGCAAAATTTGAAACTATTATAATTGTAAACCTATTGCATATTATCCTCTGGTGTTGCTATGGGGTAAAACAGGTCTTTCAGAAGACAACAGAGATTCTTGAAAATAGAATACCAGATGCTGTTGGGGTCGGGAGGAGGTTGAGGACAGAAAAGACCCTGATATCTGACCGAATCCATCCTTTCAGACAGGACATTGTCATTTCTCTGCTAAGTGAAAAACTGACTAAAACCGTGAACAGTTGGCATGTAAAAATGCACTTCAGGAAATGCTATTGGTAGAATAAAGAGAAGCCATCATGGAGAACGATCTCAGACTTGTTAAAAGCCCATCTCTTTGATTGTCTAATGGAGACTGTTTTCTGCAATGAGGAGGATCAGAGCTCCAATTTTCTGTCACTTCAGGAAATTCTTCGTTTCAGCTTGATCAAGCTGATGTCTAGGTGTGTACGGTAGGTTGCTCTTGTGTCTGAAAAAGAGTTCAGGTGTTGTGAGGGTAAGCTGTTCTCTGAAACAGAAAAGGATTAGCACCAGGCTGGAGTTCTGTATTTGAAATCAGACCTCTGGGCTGAGGAGTACACAAATTACCACCAAGGGCCTTTGAAAGTAGGAGCTTCACAGTGCTGTTTGCACTGCTTGAGACCCCTGAGTGCTGGCTCAAAGTGGGCCTGTCCCAAAAAGCCCATTTAACAGCTGACTTTGCCAGACTGGGTACCAATACTCAGTCATAAGTGTGACTGATTTTAGGAGTCTTACCTATCTCTACCTATAAAAGGAACACAATGCTTTTCAGGCCCTCAACAGCACAAGACTTTTCTGACTGAATTCTTACTTGAAACTTGAGAGCTTGCATTGAATCCAATGTATGTGCTAGCTAAATATCCAGCCTTGGCTTA
Source organism: Urocolius indicus (assembly GCA_013401255.1). Classification (NCBI taxonomy): domain Eukaryota; kingdom Metazoa; phylum Chordata; class Aves; order Coliiformes; family Coliidae; genus Urocolius; species Urocolius indicus. The sequence continues at coordinate 209,149 of WBNH01000953.1, forward strand.
TCTTTTCCATGGAAAAAAAAACTTTATCACATCAGTTATTTTGATGGTCAGTTATGTTTCTGTCTTTTAGTTTGTTTTTCTTGAGCTTCCAGTCATTGAAAAAAAAAAGAGGTTGGGGCATCCCTTTTTTCTATGGTGTCTAGCAACAGGACAAGGGGTAATTGGATGAAGCTGGAACACAAAAGGTTCCCTTTAAACTTAAGAAAAACTATGTCACTGTTGAGGTGAGGGAGCACTGGCACAGGCTGCCCAGGGAGGGTGTGGAGGTTTCTCTGGAGATCTTCAAGGCCCACTTGAACATGTTCCTATGCAACCTGATCTAGATGATCCTGCTTTTGCAGAGGATTGGACTAGATGATCTCTAAAGGTCTCTTCCAACCCCTACCATTCTATGATTCTATGCTTCTATATTTCTATGATTCTATGCTTCTATGAAGGATGTTGTAGATTTGCATCTTTTTCTCACTAGAGTTATATTCCTTGTAAATTGTAAATAGTGATCCTGTAATTTCTTGCTGACAAGCTAGAGAGACATAGCTCTAGGGGAATCTCACAGTTAAAATATTTTCTAGATCTTAAATAACTATTTATAGAACTGAGGAGAAAGTAGTTATTGCTGAGTATTTTCCTTCTCCCTCTTTCATATATTGAAAGATATTAAGATCTTCGAATTACTTTCTCATTTTAAGACAGAAGGAAAAAGCAAAATATCCTATGTTTTCTCCAAGCAACAGTACAAAGAAAATTATATTGTATTATCAGTAAAAGGCATTTGCAGATTTAAAAAAGAGTAAGTGCAAATGTCTCATATTGATGACAGTGAGATTAGAACTGCTGGAGTGAAGCTTCAAAACCCTGGATTTCCTTACAGTTTCTGAGGTTTTCTGTGGTTGGCAGGACCGTTAGCATAAAGACTGAACGTCAGAAGCATCAGGAAGAGATTCTGCTGCAGCAGGCAACTTAAGCTAGGAAAAGTTCAAGTACGGACTTCAGAGGAGCACAAGGCTGTGTTACTTTTTAAAATTTTCATCCTTGATTGTGCTTTCTGCCACATGAGTTCTATCTTTCACTCCTGTTTCGCATCACACTATTCCTTTGCATGCACTTTGGCTAACAGGCATCCCTTGACTTCAAGATGTTCTGCAGGGATGCATTCTGTCTGCCTGCCAGCTGAGAACTCCTTATCATCACAGCCTGTCAAAAATCTCCTTGTGTTTAGCAGCAGTTGCTCTTGCTGCTCTTCTTTCTAGTTGGTAGCGTTGTTATCTCTTCTGCAAGAACAGTGTTCATGTCTGTCATTTCAACGGCTCTGAATTTCTTATTCTTGTCAGGATTGATGGCAGTGCTGCTATTCCTGTTTGTTGTACACTCTCCAGGACTGAGTCATTCCTGTGTGCTCTGTGATTGCTAGGTCAAGTTCTTTTCATACGGGGGAGAGGCTTGTAGAAAGATTGGATAAGGAATATTGCCCAACTAATGCCTTAATGTAACTTTCCATGATGTGACTAAACAGCATATCTCAAAACAGTTTGACAGGTAAGATGAATTTATTTTAGTAAAAAACAGCAAATGGAGAGAAACAAAAGTTTTTACAGTGGCCTATTAAAGCATTCCTGAGGATTTTCCTCAAGCAAGATAAAAAACACTGGAGTGATTTGATGCAGAAGAGAAATATGAAGGTGAGTTTATTGATCACAGAAGGAAGGATTCACACTAGTAGTCTTGTTTTTGGTTTGTGAAATTCAAATGCTCAAGAAGAAGTTTGTGACCATCAAACCCTGCCTGGGCAAGTTCCTGTGTGACCTACTCTAGGTGGTCCTGCTCTGTAAGGGGGATTGGACTGGATGATCTTTCGAGGTCCCTTCCAACCCTTAGGATTCAGTGACTCTGTGACCATCAAACAGTTTTCTAATTGTAAATCATTATTCAACTAAACTTTTACAAGAATTATATCAGAAACCCTTGTGGTTTTTTTATTGGTTTGAGTATTGAGGGGAGCATTTTTACTTTTCCTAATTAAAGGTTCACCTGCCCACCGAGCTGTAATTGAGTTAACACAGAATTTCAGTGTACTTTGACTGGGCCACAATGAAGGTTCATCTAGTTGAGTGACTTGTCTCCAATGGTGTCAGTAGCAGATGTCTAGGGAAGACAGAAAGAACAGTGAAAGTATTCGAGTCTGGAACTGAATATGTTGTTGTTGTTTACATGTCTTTAGTAGTGTTTTATTTAATTTCTTTTCCACTGTTTTTTCAATCCAGTTAACTGTTAGGATCCAAATTATCCAATCTTAAGTTGTTCCACAGTTTGCCATTGGTTTATAGTGGAAATACCTTTGTTACTTTCACTCTTGACACCTGTTAGTTTCATGTAAGAGCTCATTATTCTGGTTTGACTGACTTTGTATTGGAAGAGACAGTGACTGTCTATTTGCTGCTTGACTTCTGTAGGAGAAGCATTTAGAGAGCAATATCACACCTCTTGTCAGATGTCTCCGGCTCTCCCCAGTCACTTCTCAAGGAAGCTGGGCCCTACTTTGACTGCCAGACCTTTTTCTAGCCCTATCATCTCCTTGTGGAGGCACAAGCCAGAGCTACGTGCAGTGTTCCAGATACCACCATCACAGGCTGTATAGTGGCATAATCATATGTACTTTTTGTCCTCTGTTTCCTACGAGGGCTTAACATTCTTCAGTTTTATATTCTGCACATTGGAATTGTGCATCCATGGAATTGTGTGATGTAAAGCAAAGAGCTCGTTCATGAAACACAGTGGCAACAGACCTTGGGACCCATTACTGAATACGTAAATCTAGAAATGGTTTGTACTTTTATGCATTATTTTATATTTTACATCAAATATATTTCATTTGCTCAGTTACTTAATCTTGTCATGTCCTTCTTCAACCACAAAGAGGCCCTTGTCTTTACCACCCTAAATAACTTACTATCATCAGTGTACCTCATCACCTCATTATTCATTCCTTTTTCCATATCACTTATGAACATGTTGAACAGCACAGGCCAGAACACAGATCCTTCAGAATTTCACTCATGACTTCCCTCCACCTTTCATTCCTAACTTTTTCTTTCTTATCTTTTAATCAGTAGTTTGATCATGTCAGAGTTTTGGTTCTCGTCTCATGGTGGCTTAAGTTTCTCTAGCAGACATTGGTGAGGAAATCTTGCTGGAAGCTCTCTGGATTTTCAAGAAGGACAAAACAGTTGAACTCTTCTGATCTGTGAGCTTCAAAGAACTAACACGAAGGCTCTTATCTGTAAGCATTGACTACATTAAACATTGCACTGAGATATTCTTTAAAAATTGAAATCTCTTTACACGTCATTCTTCCAGCGACCAGATCTGCAGCATTTGCTGTGCCTACTTAGCTGACAGAAGACTGTGATACTCATTCAGCCTCAGCAATACCCTTTCTACCAATCCAAATGGTATCACAAGCTCGACTGTTGTTTTAAGCTGTGACTTTTCTTTGTTCCAGAGTTTGATTTTGTATAAGACAATTGATAGAACGATTGACCGAAGGCCAAGGAGAGTGTGGTTTGGTTGTTTGAATGATAACTCCTGGCAAACAATCGTCTTTTCTGCTTGTTATTTTGGCCATAGAACACACCCTGCAATAAAAATCCTCACTGAAGCCAGCTTTGAAAATACACACACCACGTTATAAACATGTACAAGGCTAAAATATTTTTGACATGTATATCTACTCAGAAAGCTATTAAGAAATATTCAGCTTGATATTATTTGAAATGAGGGAAACACTGAAGTATGAGTATCAGGAGTTTTAATCAAAATTCCACTGGGACTTCAGTTTGGGATTGAAGCTATAAAAAATATTTGCATCTGAAGCAAAATCCACAAATATTTGGATTTTCATCAGTTCTGCTTGGATGCAAAACTGTCAGACATTGCAGTTTTGGCAGTCAAAGATTGCCTTTCCTAAATGTTAACTGCGTTTCCCACCCATTGGAACAATTGCAGAAGACCCAGGGGGGCTTCTAACTCATATAAAGCCAAGTGCCAAAGAAAAGAACTTCTCCAGGGGTTCCTTGTTTCTCCTCAGGGGTAGTCTGTCACCTCCAAACCTATGCTTCATTTTCATGGAGGAATAATTCCTTATGGCAACTGTCCACGATTCTGCCTTGGAACGGGGCAATTCCCAGCAGCCGAGGACGCTGCAGTCTTACAACTTTGTTTAAACATCTGCTCAGATTAAGAAAATATTAGCACAATACTGGGCACAATGGTCTTTCCATAAAAGGTCTTTAAAATGTCTCTGCTGCTGAAGTACTGTTTTCCCCAGGACGCAGGGGAGGGAACCGATGGCAGGTGTAAAATTTCAATGTAAGTAAATGTTTTTTTTCCAAAATCCTTATGAGGAAAATGTCACAGGCTTGTATAATGGCTTCGGAGACACAAGAATCTAATTCCTGATGATGAATGTTTTGAAACTTTATTGCATGACAGAGATACTGACTCATTCTCCCTTCTCAACCCTTCTCACATCTAAGATCTATCAGCAAAATCATCGACCTTTATGTAGTTGTATTAGCTCAGGATATGTTTTTTTTTAACAAAAATAAATTAGTGAAGAGTGTTGAGCAATTAACAAGGGAAAACCCACCTGCTTTTCCTCTTCCTGCTTTATGTCTTTATGAGTTTCTAGATATGTAGCAATTACATCCCACTTACAAGTTTAGAAATCCAGTTGTTATTTGAAGTCAATCTCTTCAGCAAATGATTGTGTAAATGCACAGTGGTTGTGAGATTTGTTCACGTTAACTGTGTGCTGGGACTACTATTGCAAGAACCTTTTTCTCTTCATTCACACCTCAGGCTCTGCAGCTGACTAAAATAGGAAGCATTCCTGCTTCCTGAAACCGCAGAGTCCTTTCCAAGATGATTATTCAGGAACTTGGTGCAACTGTGCATGCATTAACACCCCTTCTTCTCCGGAAACCTTCTCACTGGCACAAAATCACTGACGGTGAAAGGAGGGAGGGTGCAGAATCTAATCATGCCATCTTTAGGTAAAGAAAAACTCCTTGCTAGTGTATGGATGAGCTATTTCACACCCACCTCTCCTTTGCCATGTCAGTAGAAGAACAAAGTGGAGATGTGCAGTGGAAGAAACACGAGGAAGCAAACATCTAGATCCGTCCCAAGTACACAGCAGATCAAAGCAAATCCAAAGCTGTTGCACAGAATATAGCAAGTTTTATTCTTGACACTAAACAGACCTTATTCTTTCTTTTTTGTCTTGATGATCTACTCAGCAATCTTGTGTTGAAAATCAAACCTTACTCTCACTTGTATATTAAGTACAGACCATCCCTCCTGCTAAAAATAAGTTGACCCTGGCCTGAGCTAAATATTGGACTGAGTGTTGTGTTAGCAGTGAAACCTTATAACCAGTAAAGTTTTAAGTTTCATTGTGAAGGTTTCACTCTGTTCTAACTTAATAATTCTTTGAAAGTCTAATGCTGAAATATTTTTCTTTATCAGTTTATGAGTTTGTATGTGCATGTGTGCAAATATATATGTATACTCCTATAAAATAATAACAAGCTATATATGTAAACATAATATATATAATATGAAGGCAAGATTGTGTGAATACTGGTATGAAATAGGAATTACTACATTACTCATGACTGATAAAGTCATGAATGCTTTTCTCAAATGAGTGCAAACACAATGTTTCAGCCAAGCAAAGTTGGTATGAGCTTAAGAGCATTGTAATTAGATGTAAAAGTGGGATCTGTAATGGGAAATTTCACTTCAGTCCTAACTATAACAGTCACAACTGCTGCTGTGTGTTTATTTCAGCATAGATAAGTAAATACAGAGGACTGTTTCACTGCTAATGAGTTACACCAAGGGAAATAACAACTATCCACTTTAACTGCCATGATGTTGATAGCAACACAGCTTTGTGTCAGTATGGTGGGAGGCATAGCTCATTGAAAACAAATAAATAAAACAAGAAAGAGGAAGAGACACTGTCCCACACCTAGTTCTTAGTTTCACTAAGAATCTTTGAGGTCTTTGACATAGGAAAGGGATTTTTACCTTTGCTGAAATTACAGATCTCCTCCACTCTCAGGCCTGTAAAAAGACATGGAATACCAGCAAGAGTCAAGGCCAGTATCATTTTACAGTGCCGGAAGAATCAGCCTTCAGCTGATGTTCAAAACAGCAAGGGTTTTGATTTCTGGACAGATAGTTGTGCACCTCCAGCAGTGAGTGCAAAACGTTCCCGAGTGTGACTTTGGGAAGAGAAATCGAAGGGCTCATGCTGTCCAGCCAAGTTCAGAGAGTGTTGCTCCAGGTATAGGTGTCACTCTGTCTGCTGGATCACACCTTGCAAAGCATCGATAGAAAAGCATTTCATTTTCTAGAGGAACTGTGGGGCTGGAAGGAGCAAATTTTGGACAAATGACAAGCAGTCAGAGCGCACAAAGGCTGCCATGTGTCAATCATGGTGCCTGTGCATAACTCAAGTTGATTCAGAGGATGTTAGAATCGTTAGCACAGTGGTTTTAGATAAGATTCATCCCACTTAATTACAGATATCTTGCTACATCTGAGCTGAGCTCTCTGGGTACCTTTTGCATTTCTAGGAGAGTTGTTGGTGCTGGTAGAAAGTAATTTATCAGGCCAGATTTACAGACCTTCTTTAATGAAAAAAGAGGAATGGAAACTCAGAAGTTCCAATTTTCTGCCATGAGTTATAAAGTAGTAACTGGACAACCAGTTCATGTGTTGTAGATATCTATGAAGAGTATGTAGAAAGGCGGTATACATTCACAGACTCCAGTCTTTGACAAATAATGGCTACTCAGTTCATGGATCCCAGACTGCCTTCCTGGTAGAGATTCCACCATACAAAATGACATGACCCAGACATGGAGATAGTTCAGCACAGGGCCACAAAGAAGACGGAGTGAAGCATCTCCCTTATGATGAAAGGCTGAGGGAGCTGAGGCTCTTCAGCTTGGAAAAGAGGAGATTGAGGATTGATCTCATTAATGTGTACAAATATGTAAAGGGTGGGTGTCAGGAGGATGGAGCCAGGCTGTTCTCAGTGATGGCAAATGATAGGACAAGGGGCTGGGACACAAGAGGTTCCAAAGAAACATAAGGAAAAACTTCCCTGTTCAGGTGAGGGAGCACTGGAATGAGCTGCCCAAATGGGTTGTGCAGTCTTCTTCTTTGGAGATTCCAAATCCACCTGGATGAGTTCCTGTGTGACCTACTCTAGGTGGTCCTGCTCTGACAAGGGGATTGGACTAGATGATCTTTTGAGGTCCCTTCCAGCCCCTGTGATTTTGTGATTCATGCATGCATGATACATTCCCATTTCACTCTATTTCTACATTGTTCCATCCTCGTTCCTGTCTTACCTCAATGCCCACATATCTCACATTCCCCCACCATAATTCTGCTCCTGGAGGTATCCTGGAAGGTGCAGAAAAGATGACGTAAGTGGTACAGCTGAGCCTTAACCTTAGTTGCCCAGAGAACCATTTTTGTGTGGCACTTTGATCTCCAGTCTAGGCATCTTGTTAGCTAAAAAGAGCAGGAGCAGCAGCAAAGGTGGTTTCTGCTGAAGAATTTTACAGGAGAAAAATGTTCCCTTTTACCTCTAACTACTTTTCCATTCATGCTCGCCTCTTGTGTTGACTCTTTGTTAAACATTGGATCCTGGATAAATGTTTTTGCATTTTAAATCTGAAGCTTTGAAAGCATCATGAGAGACAATCACATCCTTATGAAAAACGCAACATGGTTCTAATTAATTTTCTCAAACATCGATATCTCAAGGCTTCAAAATATTTTTCTTTAACAATGTTAATCGTCGAAACACAAAAATCTCTGTGTTCACTGAAGTCTAATTGTTTGCAAAGGACATAAATCACCAACAGTTAGAAATCTGTCTTTTGGTAGGGTTTTTGGTTTTTTTTAAGTCCTTTGTTTTCTTTTTTCTTTTTTGCCACTTTTTATTTGCAGGAGAAGGTATATGGAAGTAATGAACAGCATGTTAAAGAAAAAAAATAAAAAGCAACAAGGCTGACAGTTTTTTGGGCACATTTCAGCTCAATGACATTTCAAGTGGCAAAGATCTAGAAACCCTCCCAAGTCGTGGCTGACAGGGGAGAGACAAAGCAGTATCTGCTGAAAAGCATCCACTTTCCCAAGGCCTGGATGGTTCGCATCGCAAAAGATTGTGCAGTGCTATGCAAAAATTTCCCCCTTTACCTCACTAGGATAAGACAGCACTGCTGTTAGCTAAGAATACACCACATCAAATGTACTTTTTTTAATATGAAACCCCTTTAACATAACTTGGTCTTAACACCTGGTGCGTAGAAACAGCAAACCCAACAACAACAAGATCTTAAGAACATGTGGATGAAATCTGCTCATGTGCTGGCATTTTAATTATGTTTGCCCTGACCCTTTTCCCATGTTCTATAAAACAGACCAACAGTATAGAGGGGGAGGAGAAAAAAAAAGAAAAAAGCCCCACACCTCAGTAGCACCACCTCAGCTAAACCAGATGAGTGCCGTGCTCAAGATATTATTACCAAATAAAACCAAAACGAAAATACAGTGGAAATGAATAAGGAAGCTGAAGCCGACACTTAAAATAATAGTGCAAAGAGCTGTCACATAGTTCCTGTTAATAGCTTCAAGGACACCTTCCCCTGGCTTTTAAGCAGGGTCACAGGCAGTGTGACGTGCTTTTATGGAGTCGGACCGTTTCTCTTCCCATCTTCCATGCAAGAGGCAAGCGGGGTGAAATGGATTAGAGGGATTACAGATGCTTGTGATTGAACCCATTGCTGCATCAGGGGAAGCAGCCTCCGAGGTGATGAATTCCAGCCCCCAAACTCAAACCTGAAAACAACCCAGGTGGAATTATTCCACGTGGAGCCTGAATGAAAGAGCCAAGGTTCGGCACAGCCAGGGCCCTGCAGACAGCCAGAGTACCTTCGTGGGCATGAGCACTATGTGAGGAAGCCTGCCAGTGACATGCCAAGGACGGGTTGGCATCACTTTTTTAATGGGGAAATTGTACTGCATGCAAAATGACACCACGTTGCAAATTCTCTGGGGAGGCAGCTGAAGCTGCCAAAGCAAATGGGCTTTTTCTTATTGTCCGAGTACTTTAATATTCACAGCTTAATCTCATCACTGATAGCATTTCTTTGTCCTGTTGGCAAGATTTATTTTCAAAAACTAATTAAAGCAAGCTGGTAGTGAGTCCACTTGGGACATACTTTTCTCTCTGAGTCCTATCCTTTAACAACTGAATGGAGTTATACAGAGTCCATCTAGGAATATGAAAATCAATAACCAAAGAAACAGCACAGAGAAAGCTTATTTCCTCTCATGGTAACACTTGAACTAGTCACGATGAGGATCTGAGCAGAACACAGATTCCCTGCCTTGAGCAAGAAAAGGAGAAAGTTACCTGCACCCCAGTGACCCTGGGGCCACTGCTTCAGCAGGGGTTTGGATTAGATGATCACTAAAGGTCCCTTCCAAACCCTACCATTCTGTGATTCAAGACTCAAGCCACAACTGCCCATAACAACTTGTTCAGAGCAGTAGAGAAGAGGTAAATGTAGTAGTGCTGGGAGCTGGTTTAAGGTTACCTTTAGGCTCCTCAGGGATAATCTGAGCCTCCTCCATGAGGATGTGCTATTGCAGATCACTGTAAGGACAATTTGCTCCCAGACAGATATTGCTGCAATACCCACCCTCTCTCTGCTTCCTCATCATGTCAGCAGGAACAAGACAACACCTCGTGTCCTTATCCTCCCAAGAAAGCAGCTACCTGCCCTTACCATTCTGCTGCACCTCACTTGGAGCATGAATCCACAGCTGCTCCAGCATTAACATAAAACACATCAGCCTGAGCAGAGGAAGGAAGCTGAAGTGGCAGGGACCATGACAGATGTTGCGAAATGTCGACTTATTCATAACAGAAAGTCAGGCAGATCTTTTGAAAGCTTTTTTTTCTTTTTTTCCTCCTCCCCCCTCCCCCTCTTTTTATTTTTTCCCTCCTTTTTTTTAATGTGCAGACTTCAAAGAAATGAATTGTGGCATCTGTAACAGCTACCAAACCGTGCCAGTTGAAGCCAGTGGAGCACAGTCTACAGTGATAGAATGCAAGTCATGCAATTATTCGAGTTTGCAGTCCTGCTTTTTGAAACAACATATGGTCTGCAGCAAGGAAGCCAGGATATTTTAAAAGAGCTCCTACAGGGTTTCAAACTTTGATTTTACAGAGGTGTGGGAAAAGAAGCAGACTGCATTCAGGCTCTGATATTTAAATACATATGTTGTCGTTTTGCTTATTGAAGAGAGCTGTGCCGCACTTTTACATATGCAGAATGGATTCTGGGTTTCTAAGGAGCAGGCAGTAACATATAGGTGTTTCACACACTTCCTCCTTCTTGCTGATATTTAGGGAAACAGGGTGCAGTTCTGAACTTTAAGTGAAAAGCAAATGGCCTGGACAGATGAAATAAAACACCCTCCGACATATCAATGTGAGAAAATTCCCGTTAACTAACTCCTGAAACTGTCCATCAGAGTATTCTCAATCACTGATTATTTTATGGTGAAACACTGTTGTCAATGCAAAGTGAGGATCTATGGGGTCCCACCAGTACCCGTGAGCATCAGCCCTATGAAAAAAATGGCATGAAACAACTGTCTATGAGGTCAAAATGAGCATCGAGGATCTGTGTTACACCCTTTACCTGTTCGCTTTGCACTGAGGGCTGCCAGAACTGACAGCCAAGCCTAGCCCAGCTGTGATACCATGAGCTCCAATTTGCATGTACCAATGATTCATATGTGCAGCTACCCCTTCAGTCACTTCCTCTCAACTCCAAAGGATTCTTAGCCCAGATTCTACCTTCTAAAAGATGTGCATCTTCAGATTGGGCTTTTGTGTGAGTGCTGGTCTCCAGAACACTGTCTTTCTCAGGTTTAGTAGCTATGTTTGCTTTAATGAAAAGAAATCTAGTAGCTGCTCCAGACCTTTATCTTATGGCTAGCTACCTACATCCCTTCAAAAGCCCTTATCACTCCTGGATGTTGAAAAGCTAATCCTAGACATAAAGCAAGACTTACAGAAAGCATAAAAAACTCAACACTAGGCACAACCACAACCATGGTATAGGATGTTTCTGTTTATTAGATGAACTATAACTCAGTTTCCAATGTCACTTTTTTATTGTCTGCCTTTTAAATCTATTTTCTTCCGTATATCTTGCCCAAGGCTAAGCTCCCAGGAAGTGTGGGACACCTTCCCTAGCTTTCAACACCACAAAGTATCCCTGTCACATCTGGTTTGAACCTACACCTGACACAAATCAGAGCTCTGAGTAGTAACTCCCGCAACAGGTCCAGATTATTTGGCTGAGCTGCAGCTGCAGCAAAGGCCTTTGACCTCAAATACAACGAAATATATTAAACCTATACTGAAAAGCTGACTTTGGGTCAGCCTCAGAGTGTGAGATCTTAAGTGCATATTTTTTCATGAAGAGGAAAGAAACACCAGTCAGCTTAGAAAACTGGATTTGTTCTCATCAGCAACCAGGTGCTGTTGCTTTATGGGACTAACCAAACGCTTTACCCCAAGGTTGTGTAGGCTTTCACCGAGCCTCCCTACTTGCTACTCTCTGTCTCCACACAGCCAGTCTCCTCCTATGAGTATCATTTTGGTCTTTGAACTCTCTCCAATTTAGCAGGAGTCATCTTCTACGAAGGTTCAGCATCTTCTGTCCTGTCCCCATGGTTTGAGTAATTCAGAAAGAGTCATGCAAGAAGGGAGGAGTAAGCAGAGCAGATTTCTTTTGAGAGGCTGAGATGGCCCAACCACTCTGTATTCTGTTATATCCTTACTCAGAGATGCAGATGCCATCTCAACTTTTCTTCTGGTCTCCTTGGCATTTCTCACAAGGGAAGATTGAAGGAATTAAATACGTATGTCTTGGCTACAAGATCACTGAGGAAGGCTATGATAATGCTTTTTAATATCTAAGTATACAAAAATCTATGATGTAGTGGCATTAATTAAACTTACTGAGAATATGCAACTATCAAGAATAGGATGGTAATTACTGAAGCACATAATGCAGGAGTGCTTCCTAACATGAAGATCTACAGCTCAATAAATCATCCCTAAAAGAAAGTTATCAGTAGTAAAGATCTCAATCAACTGTAAAGCAGACAGAGTGTGTTATTCCTAATATAAAAATGCATTCAATCTCATTTTGGTTAGGCTCCCAGGAGCCTAAAGTGTGCACAAGGTGCACACTGAGAGGGATTTGCAAGGTCAGTCTCCTGTTCATACTAAACCACTGCTTTTTAAATTGTGCCTCCATTCTAACAACTTCATGCCTGTTTCTGAACCATTGCAATTTTAACTCATACTCCTGTGTAAGAAGCCCTCTTGCCTGACATACTGTATTTGGATGTAGTTGATAAATCCCATCCTCTGCAAATTGCTGCAGAGAGGGATGGAAAAGTATGCACTCAGAAGTGGTTTAAGTAAGTTCCAAACCATTTTTCCAGCTATTTGGAGTCTTATGGCTGCCCTATGCCTGCATAGAGAAAAGAACCTGAAACTTTCAATCTTGCAGCGTGAGAAAAGACCTGCAAAGGATATGTTTACTTTTTATCTATTTCTACATGGCTGACAGTAATAAGTGTAGAACCTGCTTTGTCAGCCATTATGTACCTAGCAGAGATTTTCATCTCCTGGGAGAGTGATGCCTCTCAAATAAGGTAGATGAGTGCATCCTTTTTTATTAACTTCCTGTGTCCAGGTAGTTTTTCACAACAGAATTATTTGCTCAAGCACATAGACAATCTGGACGTAGCAGATCTTGATCTTGTACAAACTCTCAAGTAGCAAAAAACCCAACAAGTACAGCAACAAAAAACAACTGAAACACAGTCCTTCCAGATGCAAATTTGGTGTGCAGAAGCACACATGTAGTAATGGAAATCAACCCCTCGTGGCTCCTTTCAACTTCCTTTGAAGTCAGTAGCAAAATTCCCATTGAGTTGAATAAGAACAAGAGGCGGCCCTTGATCTAGTAAAAAGTCCTTGTGAGGTTTTATAAGCTCTTTATACAAAACTTTATTCCAGTTGTTTATGAAATACATTTTGGCCCCATATCTACCCACAAAACTTTGTGGCTGGTTGAGAATAATGTGACACCTCCACGCAGCCCAAGCAGTGACTGTCACTCAAAGCCCTGGTTGTGCAAATGTTAGAGGGATTTCAGGCTTCCAGGGATACCTGAGCAAGTTTTGATTTTCAGAAGAGAGACACTAAAAAGAGGATGACAGGTCAAGTAACTTGAGTCCAGCTATTCAGGAGCAGGTTAGGTCAAGGCCATTTCTGGCCACATGGTCACATGACAAATGTCCCTGCTAATTCTGTTGAGTCTCGTGGTAGACTTGGACACAGTTGGTCACAGGGGATTAATACCAAGACTGCAGAACCTGACAAGAGGACGTGGAATTGCATTAGAGCAGTTCTGTCTCACTCCTTTCTGATCAAGTCCAGAGAGTGGTGATGGGCAGCTATTCTCTGCGCTTGAGGGTGCTCAGCTGTGAATTCCCTAAGGGATCACTCATGTTGCTTCAGCTGTTCTACATTTATATGAAGTCTCTGGAAATTTGGGAGACAATTTGGGAAAATTATTATGCCTAGTACTTTGTCTGCCTTCCAACTGACTCAGAAACCATGGTCACTGGGCTTAACCAGTACTGATAGGAGTCATGTTTTAAGCAAAAACCAGCTGGCTGGAAATCTACCCAGAAAATATAGAAAATACAATGATCAGCAAATATAAACACTGGTGGATGCAGCAGCCACACAGTCCTCAAAATGGTGATTTACACCTCTATTATCTCTCATTTTTGTGGCACCCAGATCACACTTTAGGCCAGCTGGGAGAAACTCCAGAGATTCCAAGCAGCTTTGTAAAACTGTTGCTGACAACCTGGGTAGTTTGCTCCAGAGGAGGGAACCCTCTTCTATACGAATGCTGGAGTCATGAAGATGCAGAACACGAGCAAGTCGACTCAGTCCAGATTACACAGTCCTGAACCTCAGCTCTAGAAAAAAAACACTGCTCTGACTCTGATCCACGGTTCAGATTCCAGTCTTAAAACATGAGCTTTATCTACTTGATGGGAATTTCACAGTGTACAGCAGAAAGCAGAACAAAATGTCTGGTTTTCAGTGCATTCAGCTACAAAAAGATGGATGTTACATGGTTTTTAGTATCTATATGAATATATTTTTTCTAGGATCTTTGAAAGCTTCCCTATTAAATTGTACCCAAATACCCAACAACCTACCGCAGGAAGACAGATTCTATCATGTTAGACATTGAAGTCCTTTGACTATTTGAAACAAGGGCAAACTTTTGGTGGAAAAGTACACATTAGTAGGCTGGATTCATTAAATTCTAGTAATTTTAGCTCAGGTTAAAACGTCTGAGCCCTTAACGGGTTCAAGGGCACAATATCAATCAACAAAGAAAGTTTCTAATTGGGTTTGGCCTTGGGAAATTCTGTTATATATTCTTTCTGGGTGATGTTATTGTTTTGGGGCAGCTTATCTACTATCTTGCTGGGAACAACTATCTACTTTAATAAAGTGCCTAAAATATTGTAATAAACACACAGCTTATATCAATAGCATCATATTTCCCCACATAGTATTTGTGTGTGTGGTTTAATTAGATGGAAGGATTACAGGAAAAGTTTGTGTCATAATGATTCTTTAAAGCAAAACCATAGATCAAAGTTCATAGCTGCCAAATATACAACTTTCAAAACAAGCTCAAGTGCTGCTATTAATCATGGCTGCTGGGGGATTTGATGACAAAGATTAAACTGCTGTAAAGGATACTGCTGTGCATCAGATTCTTGCAACTGTCATCAAATAGTCTGCCAACTATTAACAGGTCAGAAGAGTTGTCCAGCATTTACCATGGGTGGCTTCGTCGCTGCAGTTGGTGAGGCTGCCTAGGCTATGGTGACAACCAGTGACACCCTCCCAGATAGACATTTGTGGGTTGTTATTTTTTACAGCGCGGCTGAAGTTTTAAGGTCTGCCTGTAGAGCAAACGAGGGAGGGGAAACTGTGGGACCTCAGCCTCACAGCACTGTATCTTCCCAGGAACAAGGCTCATGGGGAGCATTTTCTCTCCCCATACAGAGCACCTTCCCCTTTCTTAGTGCATGTTAAGAATCACAGAATCACAGAATATCAAGGGCTCAAGCCCTCAAGGGCTTGAAGGGACTTCAAAAGATCATCTAGTCCAACCCTCCCTGCCAGAGCAGGACCACCTAGAGTAGGTCACACAGGAACTCGTCCAGATGGGTTTTCAATGTCTCCAGAGAAGGAGATTCCACAGCCCATCTGGGCAGCCCCTGCCAGTGCTCCCTCACCTCAACAGGAAGAAATTCTTCCTGACGTTTCTTTGGAACTTCTTGTGTTTCAACCTGTACCCATCTGCGGAGCTGAGCTAGTGTAAATTCACCTTTGAGTTTATTTCTCGGCAACCACTCTGTGTAGATAAGCCCTCAGAGAGTGCCTCAAGGTCCGCTTTTCATCCCATTGGCAATTAGGCCAACCCTCTCTCCTTCCACACAGGATCACATCATATCCCTGTGGGAAGGCCACAGCATTCGCTTAGGCAGAAACATAATATGAAGTAAGTATGTAAAGCACACTTGGCAGGGCCGGAGCCAGCAACCGGTAACCCACCAGCCAGCACTCCGTGGTGGGTCACCCACGGACATTAGATGGCACGTAGAGAGTTGTTAACCTACAGACCTGCAATATGCTCCTGTCGGGGCTCATATATAACAGTGTGCTTGAGAAGAGGCCTTGCCGAGGCTGAATTGGTACTAGTGCCTTGCACTCAGCTGCCGGTGTAACAGATGTGAATGACAGTCTGATGCAACAAGGGACTGGAGATTCAAATCCAAAACCGCAGATTTGACTAGAGCCTTCAAAGTTTAAGGGAGTTACAGATCTGAGTCCAAACTTCACAGCTGTGGCCAGCAGTAAAACAAACTTATCTATATAATGGGTTGAATCCAAGCTACATTTGAATATCCTTCATCTCCGGGAAAGTTCGGAGACACATCTGGCTGGAAATTTTTAATCATCATCTCATCTTTACTAGTAGTATCTTTCAAAACAGAAAGAACAAAAAAAAAAGCACAAAAAAGAAAAATCTGTTAAAGTGGCAGATATTCAACCTTAGATTATTTTAAGTAGTTCAGCCTTAAACTTGGCAAACAAAGGCCTTCATTCTACCCAGTGCTTCATAAGTTAAAGGTATCATGGATCACTTCATTCCTTAGTGTAAAAGTTCTGTCTTCTGCTGAACGCAAGGATGTGACACCAGACAGACCATTTTTAGACATTTGCAATGGTATATTTCGATGTCTAAAGGTTGCTTGCTCATAAATCAGCCTTCATTTGCCTTCCTTTTATTTAAATTTTGTTTTCCAAGGCTCTCCTCTTTCCACAAAAAAAAAAAAACCAAATTCCTATGGGGTTGAAACATTCAATACTACAGTCCCCAGACATCCGGTCCCCTTCCTCTCCCAAAGTGTTTAGAAAATTAATATATCCTTTTCAGCTATAGCAAAGTGAAACAAAATGCCTGCTTAGATTAATTGCTTTTATATTCATTGTAAGATGCTATTTAATTACTACCACGAGGATGACTGCATTGCATGAGCTTGGCACGTAGCTAGTTCTCCCTGAGAACAGATCTCTGAACATAACTTTAGGATCTGTTAAACACTTGCGAAGCTACATTTCTTTGTAGGATTACCAGAACCACATAAATGGCATTTGTTCCCATGTCTTTGTGTGGCACTGGCAATGCTCTGCCTGACGATGAGGCAGGTAAACTATGTCAATATAACAGAGATCTACTTGGTGATGTATCAAAGGATCTTTACATTAGCATACATATTGCACTTCAAAGAATATAAAGACTACCCTGGAACACTTCCCTGATTTGGGACCCATTTTTCCAGTTTTCTGGTTTCTGCCATCTTACATTGAAATATGACATCTGGTTTTCTTCTTACTGAGAACCATATACTGAGTAGAGCAACCAGGAAAGGGTGGGGAGGTGTTTTCCTTTGGGTTAGTGAAAAAATATTGCCCCAGGAATAGAAATACAGCTTTGATTGTGATACAGCCTCTATTTTTATTACTTCTCTCTGTATAATAAAAACATTGTGGGAAAAATATAGTCCATTATCTGCAGTTGAAGGGAATACACCAAGACTTCTAGGGGAGGAACACCAAGTTCCAGACTCATCTTTCAGTGTGAGACAGGCTGTGGCTCAAAAACTGGAGTACAAATTTAAAACAAGTTATGAGCATGTGAAACACAAAAAGCCGTCCATCCACCTGAAAAACACCACAAGGGGCCAGAAGAACATCCCTGAAATCTGTGTGACTACAGCTGCTGTGTGGATAAAGTGCTCATGACCAGAAAGAAGGATGGCTTAGGGTCTGAAAATGTGGTATCCATAAAGCTCAAGTCGGTGGCAACATTATCACCAGCCACAGTGGAGTCCAGGTTTCTTCCAATATGCTCTAAATTTACTCTTGGTTCTATGTTACAGAACCCAAATAAAAGTGTGCAAATAAACATAGCACAGTTAAAGTGGCTGCAGGGCTGGCATAGGTTAAGCCTGTGCTGGGGCTAAGCTTAACATTCACTGCAACAGCCCACCTTTCAGGTAGCACAAGTATTTTCACACCATGCTTCATCCTTCTCGACTAATCTTGGGTGTCAGTTCTTGTTTTAGGCTACAGACTCCTGCAAGAGGTGCACTATTTATACAGTACTATACACTGTGGGTGCCCTCCTAGTACTTGTGACAGGTTGAAAGTGTATGGTGTGACTGCAAGATCCATTTGTGCTATCTCCGCTGCTCCTGCCATTCCTTATCACAGAACTAGCGCCCAAGAGCTTGTCCTGAAACCTGGCTGTTACCTCCAATGTTTAGAAAGGCCACAAAGGAAAAATCTGGAAATGTGTGGAAAAGCTCCTGGAAGCTTAATGTTCATTCAGGTGGAGTTGAAGATGTGAGATATCAACTATTTAAGGTCATAATCCCCTGAACAGAAAGTGACAAGCAAATAAGCATCAGGAGAGCACTTCTATTTGCCCACAGTGTTTCTGCTTTCCTGATAGCAGTACTGGTCTTCTGATTTACTGATGCTTCTTAAAGACATTTACTTTATGGACTTCAGATTCTAAGATTGAGACAAATGTCATGGCTGACATTTAGCAGAATTAGTTGTCTTACTATGGGCAATGAGTCTTTGCTGTAGAAGTATACTTTAGGATACTATCAGTGGAGCAAGTAGGGACCGTGCAAACCTGTACAGTGCTTTTGGAAGCAGAGAGCCAAAAGTAGCGAAGCAATTGGAACAGTGATAGTATTTCAAGAAGGGCAGTTTGCAGCAGATTATGTTTGGCAAAGAAAGGCCTAGAAAAAATCCTATACAAAGCTTTAGTTTTAGCCTTTTCAAATGAAGAGGATTTAGATTCAACATAAACAACAGATAAAGTGGTCACTAACTCAGGCACGTATCTTTCTCCAAGTACATCCAGAAGCTTCAGATTCTGATTTGCTGGCACCACTCTGTCTAGGCTATGGGCACCAAACTATCTGAGATAGTTTTATGGCCAATTCCACACTGCTTTGCAAGAATAGGTGGTGAATGCATAGGGCTTCTTTCCTGGGTAACAAACACTGTCTCAGAGAGTGAATGTTAACAGCACTGGCAAAAAGCACTTAAAGCAAGTTGAATTCTCTAGAAATGTTACTTCTTAATGAAGCAAATCATCACCTCTTAAAAGTGCATGTTATCTTGGAGTGCCTATGTTTTGAATTAACTGGGTAACTGAGGAATATGGTGGAACATAAGGCAGAACATCAGTTTGCCTGTAATGTTGCGTGTATTAAATTGACATATCAACACCTTTGTGTTAAATACAAGGCAAAATATTGAGCCTTGTGAGATCACATTAACGAAGAGCTCAGCTGACAAGTCAATATATTTTGTCAGCTGAAGAGATAGCCCAGAAAGACTAACCATTACCTCATTATGGAAAATTGCACTTATTAAAACTTGGACTTCAAAATAGACTTAAATGTCATGAGAGATTGACAGGGTAAGCGGAAGAGTGCTACAGCAGTAATTCATGTGTGAAGCTGGTCCATAAACCTATAAATGGCTACTCTTCAACCTCTTAAAACACACTTTCTATCCACACAAACTAGATGCATTATCTTTACAAGAAAAATACACCCACAGATCCTGTGAGTTACTTCTGATGACAATTAAAGTTTCTGCTGAACCGCTCACAGTATAGATTCGATTGCACTAATGCCAACACTGTCCATAATGTTAGTTTCTCTTGTCTTCTGCTGAAGCAGAAATGAGCCCTCTTGAGAGTCTGATTGTGCTATTCCAAAAAAAAAAGCTTCTTACTAAAAACAGAAGCTTTTTCATTCTCTCTTGAGGCCTGATATTTATGATCAAGCACTCCATGCCTACTTCTCTTGCCCTAATTCTGGTCATTTGAAACAATGCTGGCGTTAAGTGACTATGAAACCTCGGTCTCTAAAGTAATCAGATTTTCAGTCCCTGTGCCCTGCATCACATGGAATCATTTACTGAAGTACAATAGGAAATAAGACCGCTTCACATAACTCTGTTTCAGAGGGGGAGAAATGTTGCTCATTGCTGAGTAACAGTATACCCAGTTGACTACAGGTTATAAACTGTGCTTAGGAATCAATGGATTTTTGCATTTAGAGTAAACAGAGCAGATGAGAAATGACCAGAGTAAGAACACAGAGAGAAAATACAGAGACTACAGAGGAGCTCTTACTCTAGCACCTGGTCACATGGTAGTGCTGACTTCCCAGATCTGGCTGCTACAGGGCAGCTGAACTATTTGTTCAGGATAAACTGTGCTATGAGGGATCAGCAAAGCTCCATTATTGGCCCATGAGCCCACCAAGCTGCTTGGCCCCTTCTTCCCACATGTAAACCTCACAGCTCTGCTATTAGCCTCAGCATCTGTCGTGACCTTTGCATACCACTAACAGAGAGATTCAAGAGCAGATGTTTAAACTGAAGCATGTAAGAATTGTGCCCCAGTTGGATCATTGCAGCTTGTCATATTAAGTCTTTGAACTTTAGAGCTTACCTTGGAGTCATTTCCCCTGGTCTTGATGAAGTTGTAGAGAAAAAAAAAAGCCCAAGCCCCTCGTTTTTCCAAATGTAGTAAAAAGTGTTTGAATACACACTTTAATATATTTTTCTGTGGCATTTTTGTAAAATACAGATATATAATTATAGATATAATGCATATATAGCATTTACTATATTGATAAAAAGCTAGTCTTTTCACAATGACACACCAGTAAGTATTTACAATAGGATTCAAATTCTAAGGAGCAAATGTTTCAAACAATATTGTGTGGTTATATGATAAGAATAATTTGAGGAAAAACAAGAGACCAGTTCTAAAAAATTCCCAGACAATCAAGTACACACTCTTGCCAGGAATGCCTCCGTGAACATCCATGAACAACCTTTTTTTCCTCCCCTCCTTGTAGGAACCACATTTCTACCTAGTCAAGAGCCCTTAAGATGACATGGTTGACTATCTTTATCCTTTTTCAAGTACAGATTAATTGTACTCTTCTTCCTATTGAAAGATTTGTTCAACCACAACAGTTTTGGCTGGAGCAGGAATTTCTACAAGCAAGTTTCCTGTGAATTTATACCAACGGAGCTTATGATCATTTCCACCACTGAAAATTTGCCCATGTTCTGCACATCTTAGAACCACTTCACAAATCGTTCAGTCTGAGGTTTCTGAATAGTGTTTTTAGCATTGCAGGTCTTTGCTGGGAGGTCCGCCTCAAAGGACACTGCAAGATCTGAAGTACAAGAATGCTCTTTATGTTACCCTCATATATGACCTAGCCCTTCATCTGTAATGTACTGTCCACAGTACAGTCGATGTAAAGATATCTTTGTCTTCAATGTACTGCCACCCCTTCCTGTGAGGCAGAGAAGTGCTTATTATCACATTTTACAAAAGAGAAAAAAAAAAATTGATACAGAGAGGCTGAATGAATTGCCCAAGGTCACTTGGGAAGTTTGAGACAGCAAAGAAGTAAACCCACATCTCCTCAATTGCATCCTCTTGCCTTGTTTCCAGCTTTGAACAAGAACCCTCTATGTGTGTTCTTTAACATAAATACATAGCTAACAGAAATAAAGCCTTCCCCAAGCACAGGCTTAAAGATTGCTGTAGTTTCTCTTCTATTCCCAAATAATAAGAGGAGATAGAAAGAGGAATGTTTCTGTATGCATTATCTCCATCCCACTGAAGAAGTATTTGCTGCCATGAGTCCTTGCAGTGGGAGTGGTTAAGCCCACTGTTTGCCAGAAGAGACACAGGAACACTTGAGAAACAACAGCAATCCACCTTCACACAAAAAAATCTGACAGAGAAAACTGTAAAATCTGAAAGGCCTTCTTCTCCTTTAGTGCTGACCAAGGAAGCATTTTCAACTACATTTGTACCCACTTTATAATGCTTTTACATCACCTGCACGATATAAAGGCAGCTTAGAGTACTGCTGAAGGTTGACCAGTTCTCTCAAGTGTTATAACCTGTTCCTCAACCTCTGTGGTTCAGCTCCAACAGGCAGGTAGCTGAGGGGCAGCTTTCACAGCAGGTGCAGATTAGGGCAGAAACTGTGTCCTCGTCACTCTGGAGAAGCCTGGTCAGAAGCAGATTCTGATCTGCACCACTCAAAGCCAGAGCTGGGAAGGAAGGGTACCTCCTCAGTTCCAGGGCAAAAACTGACTGAGAAACAGAGCAGCAGGAAGGCAGCTATGCCAAAAGTTCTGCTTCAAGAAACACGTGCAGGCAAACTGGTTCATCTGCCTAACTGATATAGGTGATAGATTTGAGGGATACTGAGTATGGAGGACTTTTTGCCTTTACTGGAAAAAAAAAAACCAACCCAAAACACAACACACATATAAATGGGTAAAACCAATAATGCAATTTCTCATCCTGCTTGCTTCTTTTTTTTTCTTTCCCCTAAATCAAATCATCATTTTCCTTTAACAAAGTAAAAATACAAAACCAAAGCTACATTAGAATATCCTACTGTCCAGTAAATGTCTTATAGGCAATATTTATGGATGAAAGAATGCATCAAGCCCTTCCTTTGACAAAAGTGGAGCACTCCAAAGTTTATTCTGTCCCAAGGAATGCCACTTCTTCTGCTGTTGTTAAATTACTCTTATCACAACAATCTCAATGTGCATTATTTGTCTTCAAATGTCTAATAAAAAAAGTCTACAGAGTAGTACTGAAAAAAATAACTCTAGTGAGAATGCTGTGCTGTTGATAAGCTAAACCCAGCCTACCATGAGAAGGCAAACAAATCTTTCCATTTACTTTGTAAATAATCCATTAGCTAAACTTCTATTTTAGGCTGGACGCTTGATGCTTAACACGTGAAAGCCCAAATACCCTTCATCTCCCTTATAACAGAGAAGAAACTTGTAAAAGGCCTTTGGTGCATCACCTTGTCGTGGTATTAATGTTTTGAAGAAACTCACTAGTACTATAGGAAATGTAAGCGGGCTTGTTTGTGTTGCTTAATACTCTGAGTGTCATTTCATTCTTTAAAGGGGTTAGAGGAGAGGAGGGGGAAAGGGAAGGAAGTCTTACTTAATTTGTTGCATATGTCCCGACGTGTTATACAACTAAGTGTGTTATACCAGAAGACTAAAGCGGTCTGAGCCGCGGCAAACTCTGTGTAGCTCGAAACGGGAGAATAATCTGGCCAAGAGCAAGTCAAAAACTCAGTGAAACTTCCTCTCATATTAAATATACACACAGCTTCCCCAGCTACAGCGAGTGTCCCTCACATATCCCAAAAGAAATACATTGTAGACACCAAACGTACTGTACTTTTACTGAGAGGCTTCATCAAACCATATGTGCAGACACTTGAGAAGACGAGAGTGTTAAGCTTCCTAGGGTCCTAGAGTCAAAGAAATTCTGCTGCCCCCCACTGCTAAGTAAGTGCACTCCTTCCACGGGGGGCAACATCTGCCGATCCGTCATGGTCCCACTTGGCGAGGACCCCAAGAAACTTCCTTGGGAAGAAACAATTTTCTCAGGACTGGCAGCCAGTTTAGGGGATGTGGAGAAGTTATATCCATAGAGAGCACAGGGACTGTGCAGTCTAAACGTGTTGTAGGAGCCTTGGTGGGTTTGATTAGCGGTGAAGGCATTGCTGGACGGGGACGGCATGATGTACTGGAGCTGTGGAGACATCCCTGAAATCTGCATGGACAAGCCAGTCTGCGGGCAGCTGAATGCATCCCCGTCATTGCCACTCATAGACATATTCACAGTTGTGCTACTCGACACACCGACATAGGAGGGAGTCCTCGGGGGTGCAAACGTCTCACTTGTTTGGTTTGTGAGCCTGTTGTAGGTTTCAGCCAAAGAAGTGCTGTATCTGTTCAGGGTCAAGCCTGAGCGGGCACAAGCTGTGTAGTCAGCTGGAGCAAGGCTACAGAGCTGGCTAGTGTTGGGACTGAGGTGGAAGGCTGGAGATGAGCAAGGGGAACCCGGTAAAAGATGAGGGTGAGTAGATGGCACTCCGCTGCCAGATCCCTGGAGCAAAGTAGAGGAACCTGCATTTCCTGGAAGAGAGTATTACAATGTAAGAAATTTGCTGGGAAAACTTCACTTCCTAGGTGATAGACCAAGACCTCTGCTCTTTTTCCTTTTATGATAACCCTTGACATGAAACATAACACAAATACATTGAAAAAACTACTGTACAGGGGGATGTGTGTATCTGGAATATACATCTTTTTCAAGAGCAACCTGACCAAGAAAGAGAAGGTCATCACTCAGTGCTTAGAGTTCCTGTCTGGAAGGTTAACTACTCTTTATTTGACAGTGGAAGGAAATTGCACAGTAGCTAAGATGTAGCCAAGTAAACACCACATCAGGGGAAAACCTTCTTCAAAATGACACATTTTGTGTTGTCTGTGCACACCTGAGTACATTTCAAGCACTCTGTGCTTGTCGCTGAACTGGCCCTTTAGCTGAAATGACAGAGGCTCCCACAGTTCAACAGCTTCAGGCAAGTACACAACTTCAGAACAAACTTTCAGAACAAAACTTCAGAAGAAAAAACATCCCACTTCAAAAAAAGATCGAGAATAAAACATCAGAACAAGTTCAGGGAAAGTGTAGGCTGAGTACTGCCCTTGGCTGCTTCATTTCTTGAATGGGTAGGTGGAGGCTTAGGTTTGCAGCAAACCGTTTGCAAATTGTTCATTTACTGACATCAAAACTTTTTACATGACTTTACATGCACTGCTTGCTACAGGTAAAGCTTTTTCTCAGCCAAGAAACATTCTCTTTTCTCAGAGACTGCATGTCCCTGAAAAATGAGCATAGTAAAACTAATTTGAGTCTTTCATGGTCTTCCCCAGGCAGAAAGCACTTAACAAGGAAGACTCTCCTGTTTGTGAATCACATTGACAACCAAACAGCTTGATGTTTCAAGGAGATAAACATTGTCGATAAGTTACCAGGTTTTTGTGATAGTTTTTTTGTGATAGGTGAGCTAGTGAAAGAAAAACACATTATTAGTGAAATCTGCCTGCTGCTTCCTGCTCTGTTGACAGGAAACCACAGGTTCAAAGCACCACAAGACACTGCCACATTCCAGAAATCCTGGTGCAAAGCTGTCCTGGTTTTGGCTGGGACAGAGTTAATTTTCTTCCTAGTAGCTGCTACAGGGCTATATTTTGGGTTTATGGTGAAGACAATGTTGAACACACAGGGATGTTTTGGTTATTGCTGAGCAGTACTTGTGCAGCATCAAGGCCATTTCTACTTCTTACCCTGCCTTGACAGAAAGTGGGCTGGGGTGGATAAGAAGCTGGGAGGAAGCATGGCCAGCGCAGTTGCCCCAACTAGCCGAAGTGCTATCCCATACCATAGGACGTCTGTCCAGTATATAAACTGGGGGGAGTTGGCCAAGGGAGCAGATTGCTGTCCGGGCATTAGTCAGCGAGTGGTAAGCAATTGCATTGGGCATCACTTGTCTTTTTCTTGGGTTTTGTTTCTCTTAGTTGCTATTACTGTACTTTATTATTTGTACTTTTACTATGTTTTTGTTTAGATTGGTTATTTTACTTACTTTTATCTTAACCTATGAGCTGTGATTTTCTTTTCCCACTGCCCTCCCTGTCCTTCAGGAATGTGAGTACCTGCATGGTGCTTCACTGCCAGCTCAGTATGAACCACAATTGGACTTTCTGGCACCCAGTATGGGGTTCAAAGGGGTTAAGATAACTCATTTGTTTTCCAATCTACATTAATGCCTCCGCTAACTGAAGATGGGCACCTCCAGCATTAAGAACCAGGACAAATTTCCAATGGAATCTTTTGGTAAGTCTCTAAACCACCTTACTGTCCAAGGTATAGAAGACCAGAGATCTTACCAGGACGCCAGTTCCCATCCTCTGAACATCAACAGTAACTTCAACAAGCTCCTTAACCTCAGACAACAGCAGAAAAGGAAGTGGGAAGTTGATGACAGCAGCTCCTGTGCCTTCAGTGCTGCTACACCGAGACAGGGCAATACAGCTGGTCTGTCTCCTAGATGGGTTAACTTCATAGTTTCTTTTTAGCCTTGCACATTCTGAGAAGATGTTTCAAGTCTGATGCTGACTTCTCATTATGAGTCTTTTTTTATGAGGACTGTCCTTCTTTCCCATGCTCTGCCCAAAACTCTGTCAACCCTCATGCAACGTGTCTAGGACTTGGCAGAAAAACTCCTTTTTAATTGCCCATATCATGCACTGATGCTCACTGTTTCTTGAAGGAGTGTGCTAAGGATAAGATGACATAAGTGATTTCTGTATATTTCCACATCTTTCTGGATTTTTTTTCTGAAGACAAGTAGTGACTTTGCACTGAATTATCGAGAAAAATAGGACGTTTGTACATTGGGTAGTAGGAAATGTGAAGAACCCCAAGCAGTATGTCTGATTTAGTTGGCAAAGGGCCAAGAGGTTTTCCATACACATTGAGGTACTTCAGAAATAAAGAAGTTTTGGACTGGGGAGCAGGAAAAAGCAAAATGTAGAGATCATTTCTTGGGTTCTTTTTCAAGCTCCAGGATACAGATAAAGTTTGTTGGGACTTTCACTGAACATTTTTCAGGTCTTTAAGAATCAAGAAATCTTTCTATGGAAGAAACTAATAAGCTTGCTAATATTTACTGATTACTTAAAAAGGACATTCCCTCTCTCATTCCTTTTTTTCTCTCTTAAACACAAATTCCTGCACTGGAGTTTTCATGTGTACAACACAAGTCATCTATAAAATTATCTCAATCTTCTGAATCTAGCCTGAGCATAAGGCTAAGGAATAGGTTATCCCATCGTTCACTAACTTGCATTCAGATCCACACGTGATCTGATTTATCTTGACACCCTAACATTCTTATTGCCACAGTGGTCAAGTTAGCATTAGTTTTCCAACTTAGAATAAGTCTATGGAGAGGTGATGGTCTGCACTGGGGTTAGTTGGTGTCTTTTCCTCTACAAGTGATAAATTTACTTAGACTTTATTATAAAGTAAAATGAGCAAAGCTTTACCTTCATGTGTTTTTCTTTTGAAATAATACAAAGAAGATTGTTACCTTGTTTGGGTATCCCAGGTATATCTTCAAAAGTAAGTGTTCGCAGCGAAGGTCTCCAGAAGGCATAAGACTCTACCAAAGCTTCCAGTCCCATTCTATCCAGAACAGAAACATGAGTGTCATGAAAAAAAAAAAAAAAAAAAAAAACCTGTGTTTTGTCACCTGTCTCTGAATACTTTACCTCAGAAACACATAGAAATTAGTAATGTTTCAAGATTATTCTAAAGTTCATTTAAGACCTTCACATCCTTATACAGACCACTGCGATTTTCAGCCACTGGCCTGGCAGCATGCAAAGAGTTTCCCATTTCCAAAAGTCTGGGGTTGTTTGAAGTCTTGGCTAAGATGACATTAGATATTTTCCTAATATGATATTTCCTTAAGAGCAATTGCTCTACCTGCCAAAGGGATAATCTCCTGTTCCTGCCTACAACCAAGATGATCCACTGACAGCTTCTATAAAAAGAGTATTCCCAGTCATTAGCAATGAGTTTGAAAATCATGCTTACAACATGAGCAAGTTACGTGTGATGTTTTGCTACTAAAATGTACGAAGCAATGTTGTGTCTTGCTTGTCTTTAGAAATTAGAAATCTTCTGTCATTTTCTTTCAATGGTGTCAGGACAAAACAGAAATAACTGGGTAGATATTGTGGCAGACAGTATTTAGAAGAACGTTTATTTCCTGAAGGTAAAGGCTAATTTGTTTTCTGACATAATTGTATGAATAAAGCATGTCAGAGGTGTTAACTTTGCTGTTATTTTTGGCTGCTGGGCCACAGAGGCCTGTTAATTGTCAACATCAGGTACACTCCAAACACAAGTGCTTGCCTTTGAGCAGCAGCACTCTTGTAAACTGGAATTATGCAAAATAGCACAATTGGAAGCTACCAACATGTTTTTCTGATACTGCTTCTTGCTCATTGCATTTCCAGCAGGATCACAAGTGTAGAGCAGGAAACATTTATAAAGTATTTATTAGCTGAACTAAAAAGATTAGCTGGACTAAAAAGATAGCCTTCATTTTCTGCAGTAATGGTGAATTTTCATTTCTAGTTAAAGTGGAGATAAAAGCCACCTCCTGGAGGAGTGTAGCCAAGGCGATAATTTATACAAGATGCCTTCGAACAGTTTCCACATTTTATCACCACCCTAATTTATGCTATCAAATGGCCAAGTTTATTTAACAAAACAGTTATGTTTTTTCCTGAAGTATTTAAAGGGAGAAATTCTGGTCCTTTCCTGAGTAAAAGTTTTTATAGGGTCAAACTTAAGGCCTAACCAAAGAATGAAACTATTCTCAGCACATAAATTCTGTTGCACTTTGCAAATGCACAGGGAATGCTTTTAAAAGGTGAAGCTACTGATTTCTGCAAAATAGCCTGTGGGACTGAACAGGAATAACCTGAAAGGGAGTATTTTTAATTAAACAGGATCATTGCAGGCAGCAGTGCAGAGTAAGATAGCTGCAATAATTAAAGCAACATTGAAAAGTTGGATATAATGGTACCACAGTATTTTTTTTTTTACACTTTTGTGGCAGACTAAAATGCCTCAGTGGTAAAGACATATAAAGCCAGTTCCGAAACATTTTACAGAGGCTGGCTGTTCTGCTAGGAATAAGCTTGGTTTGGGCATTAGAAAAAAGCAGGATATTTTAATTGAGAGACCATTATAGTTTATGGAAATGGATTAGGAGGCCAGTCCTGTAATTCCTAGCAGCCAAACTAAAAAAAAAAACTAAACCTCCCTGGCTATCCACAGCCCTATAGCTGGATTTGCATGGTTACAGATACAGTACTCTTACTGTACCTACATCATTCTTGGGGTGTCCCGTCATGTTAAATCCAGTTTGAAACTGGTTTCTGACTGATTCTTTCCTCTCTGTTTTTAAGGCTATCTTGCATTGTTTCATATAACAACATAGAAGAAATTCTAACACCACTTAAACTAAGAAGTTTCAGGGGAGTCAGGGTTTTACACTTCTTAGGAGGCTCCTTAGTAATTATTTTAGAGCTCTGCAAAAAGCATGCACAGCAGAGACACGGCCTACAGAGTGCTCTCAGACAGGGCACATACGGCAATGCTTTTCTTCCCCAACTACACATGCCACATTTTGCTTCCTCAGTCATTCCATTTAACTGGAAGTTACTGTTAATTTCAAACTAGAGGGCTACAAAGGAGGACAGAACTCCAGTGCTTTCCCTTGCAGAGACAGAGCATGGCCAATTGTTTCTTGATAGAAGACCAAAATCTTAGAAAGCAGTAAACCATAGAATTGTAGGGGTTGGAAGGGACCTTTAGAGATCATCTGGTCCAACTTCTCTGCAGAAGCAGGTCAACCTTGATCAGGTCACGTAGGAACATGTCCAGATGGGTCTTGAAGACCTTCAAAAGAAGGAGCCTCCACATGCTCCCTGGGCAGCCTGTGCCAGGGCTCCCTCACCTCACAGTGAAATAGTTTTTTCTTATGTTTAAATGGAACTTTTTGCATTCCAGTTTCATCTCATTACCCTTTGTCCTGCTGCTAGATGCCAACAAAAACAGGGCTGCCCCAACACATGCAAAGGCAGAGTGCAAATTGAAAGGACACTCACAGTGAATCCCTGTCAATCTTTACAACTACCCCCAATCCCTTCTATAATTGCACATCTGAAAACTACTCTCATTGGCCTTTCTGTAGCTCTAGTGAAAGTAGAAAACAGGATCTAATGCTGTAGCCTTTGCTACAAAAAAAAAAAAAAATAAAAAAAGAGCTACTGAAAGATACCCTCTGAGCATTTCTAGCAGCACACATTCTGCTCCCTTCTCTGCAAGGCTAGGTCATAAATATAGCAGCTGTAGACACCAAACACAATGTGGTCACTGGAAATGATGTATAATATGCACCACAATTAAATGCTGCTTTTTTTAGCTGAAATGGTTTGACATACAATTCATAAGGCTTATGTATTTTGCATTAAATGGTCTTTGTATAAAATATCTCGTCAGTACTGGCAGCAGGGACTAGATCCAAGTCTCCACTTTGCACTACTCAGATTCTCCATTGCTGTTTTGAAAGATTCATGGATCAACAGAGAACAAGCAATTAATCAGTCCAGCCACAACAGAAGAGGTGGAAAACAGGCTCATTTCAAGGTCATCTAAAACCTAGTAGGAAAAGCACTCACCTAGGAAATGGATTTGTAACTCCTCAGGCCAAAGAGACACTTGAACACAGGTCTCCCACCTCCTAGTCAAGTGTACTAAACAAACTTACTGCATGAGGAGACTTGTTTTCTCCCCTTTTAGAAGAAAACAACAGGCCACATACATGCAAGAGAACCTGTGCTTAGAGTTTGACACTGGTAAGTGCCATTTGTGTCTCCAGCCAGGAGAAAGAGGCAATTTCAGGAGCAGTCTGAAATGACACACCTGAGTACGCATTAATTCCACATGCAGCCTTCACAGTATGCTGCCACTTCCACCGAAGGGAAACTTGAGTACATGAGTCAAGCCAAGGCCAACCAGCTCTTGATCTACATGGTCAGAAGAGTGGGTCCACCACAGAGAACACTACTGGGACACCTAAGTGCTCCTTCAAGGAGTCTGAGTCCTCAGACTAATTTGCCTGTAAATACAGGCATTCCCCTTTACCACATCCTTCACAAATCGATTCTGTCAGCAGTAACAAGCCCACTCCCTTCCCCAACACCTACCTGTTACGTCCCGAATCTCTAAACCCTTTGGCGAATGGATTCCTATCAATCTTCAGACGAGTTATCTGTGAATATCATTAGAGAAATTACCACCTGCAAATTCAGCTGAGCAACACACAAAAATACCTCTCCAGACAGAATTAAGCCAACAGCAGCATACAAACACCTTCACATTTGCATAGTTTAAGATGACTGCAAAATAACGGCCAACCTTCTGATCATTCTTTTGCAGATCCCCAGAGAAGATCATAGGTATTTAATGCTACCAAATGGCAGGTTGGAAATCTTAAGAGAAATCTTCTGGCAAATGTCACTCTTCACCTAAAAAGAGTACACTGCCTGACTGCAATAATATGGAAGTTGAATTTTATTTCTGTACAAGGTCAAGAAGGAAAGGTGAAAAGAGAGATTATGTCTAGGCTATTATCCTCCATACAAAAAAAAATCCAACACCACCTTTCTTTCCCTGCAAATACTTGCAATAAATGCAATAGGCACCAAAGAAATGTATTTCAGTATTTACATGGCTCTCACACTCTTCTGTTTATAAAGAGAGCAAAGCGTGTATAATTTCCCAAAATACAGCCGTAATAACTTATGTGGAATTAATAAAATGTCACAACACTAACTATAGTGTCATTATGTATGTAAATACTTAAACAAGCTGTGGTAAGTGCCAAGCACTGAGTCACGCAACCTGCAGTTTACTTCTGCCTTTCAATCTGTGTGGATCCAGACAAATTGCAGTTAATAATATATGCTGGATGCAATTAATGAAAACACCTCTAACTTTCTTCAGACCTCAGCTTCTCTGCTAATGTCCTAGGAGTTCTGAAGTCACAATATTCGGGAAGAAATGTGCTTTAAAAAGTTCACCCGGGTATGTATCAATATTTAAAGGTATAAACACACCTTCAAAAATTAGACTCCTCTTTGTCTAGTGCTTCAATGCTGTATTTATAATTAAGACACTGTTAAATATGCTAATTAAACCACATGATCTCTGTACAAGAGTGACTTTGTACATGCAGCACCTAGCCCCCATGGCCTGAAGTCTCAGTTACAGCCTCCAGACACTGCTGCAACACTAGTGAAAGTAATACTTGTAATATGAAAAGGATTTAGACAATGCTTTTTAGTAAGTGCTATAAAAAAAGTATCTGCTTTTCTCCTATCTCTTACTTTCCTGGTCTACTCTGAAAAGCCTGTAAAGTGCTAAGCAGAAAGCCCAAGTTACCTGTTGATTTTGGTAGGCTGTGACAGTAGTAAAAACCGTCTCTGGGAAGGAGAAGGCTTTCACTCCTTCTCCTGAAGGGATGGGCTTGACGGGGGACAGATCATCTCCACAGTCTTTTCGGATGACGTGGACACGAGGCTGATATTTATGCATAGAGTGAAGGATAATCTATCCAGTCATGAAAGGAAAAAGATAACATTTATTAGAAAGGACACCGTGCTGTTTCAGGACTAATAGCTTTTTGGAACAGATTATGGTATGTGTTTACCATGCCACTTACTGGAAATCAAATGTTTTCTTTAACCTCTGAAGGTTCTTATTACAGTAGTCTAATCCCTGTGCATTTATGTTATTGCCAATCCTAAGCATTTAAAAATTACGACCTGGGAGCTCCAAATTCAGAGACTGGCTCAATTGAGACTGGCTCAAAATAAGAAAAGAAAAAAAAATCAGGAGTGAAGTCCTTGGTCCCACTGGAATTAAGAAAATTTTGACACTTTTTTTCCACTGGAGTCTGGATTTGATCTAACAGGATTAAGAGCAGCAGCAGCATTTGCCTTTTGTTTTTGGAACCTTTGGGATATACTTGGAGTGACTTTTTTCCTGACATCCCAAAGGCTGTAAACATATCTTGTTTGGAACTGTAAGCTGAGACTCTCACACTCTGAAGGAGCAGAAACTTAAAATTGAACACCAAAATCCAAAACTGTTCACAACTTTAGATTTCTAATACATATATAGTATCACTATATAAACCCCTCCCAGCATACAAAACCTCAATTAAGAATAAAGTATAAACAAGGTGTGTATCAACTCAAGAGTGCACATAATTAAATACAGAAATACCTTTTTGGTATTGCTCCCAAACTTTAGAGATTTAAAACACAGATTTTTTCCCTCTCTTTTACTCCACTTCAGCTAACCACTACTAAAATAGCAGATTTTTTTAAAAAAATAATAATTGGAAGCTCAACTATTATTGTTGGAAGGCCTAAGAAATTAGTAACTCAATAAATAAGTAGTCCTATGGCTATTGGCCTATGAAACCCCTAATCAACATGCACTGGAAGCTTTTTAATTTCCTGCTCCTTGAGCAGCCTCAGAATGTGCGTGTGCTCAGGCACTTGACAAGAGCCTCGATGCCAGATGCTGTGGAAGTTCATTCATCCAAATGACACAGAGGACATTACATTCAACTGGATAAACCAGAGTTTGCCTAGTTTAATATACCTGGTCCTGGAAAGATGACATGACCTCATTTTAGATAAGCCAAGTTTCTGCATAATTAGGGGGTTTATTAACATGTAAGTAAAGTTTTGCCAGTGAAATCACAAGCTCCAATCAATTTGCTCAGGGAGTGAGCACCTTATGGATGTTCTCATATGAAGCCTTTTCCCAGTTTCTGAAGTCTTGCACAGTGCAAGATTTTTATCATGCAAATGTGTATTCTCTTTTACAGCCCTCCATTCAGTTCTCTCCTGGCAAATAACTAGGAAACGAAAATGTAGAGAGGACTGTACACTCCTGATACTGTTTTCCTGTGAACACACGTGATTCCAAGGGAGGTACTGGTGGAAAATAAAAACTGATAGAGGAAATCTCTGTTCCACTCTTCAAAGCTTCTGCTGTTCTGTGCCTTGCTATCTGCATGGGTACCGCTCAGTGTTCCATGTTCTCCTCTCACCCTGATTACTTCAACCCATCACAATCACTTCAATGCAATGTTAATCCAGGCAGCAATGCTGACGTATCAGAACAAGTGAAGTCACAGCAGCATAGAGAGCAATATCTCCCACACCTTACCTGGATGGCTGTTACAGCCAAACTGATCCTTGTCACATCTTAAGAGAAATTTGTTTTGGCTCTGTGCTATACTGAAATTTCCTGTGCTGACACAGTATTAGACAATTAGCAAATCATATAATCACAGAACTGTAGGTGTTGGAAGGGACCTCTAGAGATCATTAAGTCCAACTCCTTGCTAAAGCAAGATCACCTCAATTCATAGTAAGAAATATTTTTTTCTTGATTGTGCACCATACCTGGTACAATGGGATCTTTGTTAAAGACCAGGGCTCTGAATCATAAATAAACAATATACAACAGCAGAGCCCTAGTGAATTAAAGACCAATGCTACAAAGATACTACATAAAAGAAGAGGGAGGTGCAACACCTGTTTCAAAAACCATTTAGCTCTATTGTTTTAAGCATCACCTAATGCTACCATGAAGAAAAAGCTAAGGAAAAGGAGAGCTCAGTTTTTCATTTCACAGTGCTTGCATGTTTAACAGCAGAAATGGGATGTGACAGTTTATCTGCAGAAGCAGCAACCTTCCCTTCATACCCTTAAAAGCCAACAACAAAAAACCCCAAACAGAACAAGTCCCAGCAAACGCCAAGCACAAACTGGCCTTACTTTCAACTCAAACTGGAAGAGCTTGCCATTCTCTACTAAACCCTCACAGATCAAGACCAAAATCTCTCCTGCCAAATGTAAAACTACACTTTGATTACAGCAGCTGTCAAGACGTTGTTATCAGACAGAAGGCACCGCAACAGGAGCCAGCAGGTAGGCAGCAAGGCAAAGCAGCAACTTGGCTGAAGAAAGGCAGCCAAAGGCACCTGTAGACACACAAAACTGGGATTGCCTCTGGGATTAGCTTTGGGAATCCCTTTGTGATACAATTGTTGAGAGACGCTGCCGTGCGAGGTCTCAGCGCTGGCCCAGCACTTGGTGCCGTGCACAAGCCATGGCAGTCAGCACAATTCTCTGGTAGCTCAGCAATAAATCTGCTACCCGGCCACCTCCCCACCAATGACACAGTCCTCCGTGGTGTTTTCACCAAAAATCCTCCTTTATCCTCCCTGCAAAGCCCAAGCTTTTTGCAATCAGGGAAGCATGTGGGGCCGAGGAGCACAGATTCTCTCTTCACAAAGACAAAAACTGCAAGTGCAAATGCTGATGTTTCCCAGCTTTTCATTGTGACAAGAACATGTAACTGCCCATTGACTGTAAGCAGAGCTTGCTACTTGGAGCCAAGTCTGGGCAGAGTAACAGTCCGCTTCTGCTTCCAGCCTCACCCCACTTTCAGATTGGGAAGGGGGAGGAAAACTAATCACCAAGAACAATTAACACGCTAACAGCCTCATTTGCACTAAAAGTTAAAAGATGTTCCTCTGCATAAAAAAAAATCCTGAGTTAAAAAGCATGGAAAATAACATTAAAAATATTGACTTTTCCCCTCTACTGAAATTCAGATTAAAAACTGCATCAAAAGTGAAAAATCAGCCAGCTCTAACCAGCCGGAGGGAGAGAATGCTTTTACAATGCAGCACTTAGTCCACAGATGAGAGAAGGATGAGAAGCATTAACATAGAGTGTCCAGACCACACACTTCTCAGCGTCAACTGCAAAATGCAGGTTTACTTTTCCTTACCCTCACAAATCAGATGAAAGACACAAACACCAACATTTCAATGATGCCATCAGGCCTTAATGCTTCTGTAAGCACATAATCTTTCCAAAGCAGGGAATTCACACTAGGATAACCTTTTGAGATCACAAACACACAAGGAAAACACATCCTTCCAGATTCTGCTTGATCCCTTCAGCCTGCAAGTGGAACCCACGTATCAAGAGTGTCCTACGTGCAGATGCACTTCAATATTTCTCCATGGAACAACGCTATAAAACTACATCATCACAAACTCCCACTCAAAATACTGATGAAAAGAGCAGCAGGCAGCAAGGAGCCCAGAAAGCATTCAAGCAGCTAAGCAAGTCATCTTAGAGATGGCTGATCTCCTTTCACAAGAGGCTAATAAGCCAATACAACGCAAGGAGAGATGGCTATCAGGAACTACCACTGTATAAATACTCCACAGGAGTACTACCTTAATGTCTGCCTGCAAATGCTGTCCCCATTCCCATGGATGTGGGTCACTTCTCCCACTGATTCTGAGTTAATATTCTGGAACAGGTAAAAAGGCTCTGGGATGATCTCATGCAAGCTCCCTACCTCAACATCTGCAAGATCAAAACCCAGCCCCAGGACTTGAACACAAAAGCTCTGCAAAAGCCTGCATCTCTGAGGAGCATGAGAAAATAAAGGAAGGATTTCTACGTGATTTAGAGCCCCAGAATCAGAAAGTACGGAAGGCACATCCAAAGAACAACTGCTAAAGTCTAGCACTGCTTGAACTACTGGAGGAATGATGGCAGAGCGTAGAGATGCCAATGAGGCTTCTCTGAGCCATTCTGCCTAAGGAGGGGGGAAAAGCCCTGACTTTCTAATAAACTAATAATCCATCTCCCATACAGAGGTGAACACTTGATATAAAAACAAGTACTTGCAGGACAGTACAGCCTTGACCCCTAGCCCTGCTAATCCTCCTTCCCTCCTTGTTACCCTCTTGAGAAAAATGGTTCCTTCCTGCTTATGAAAAACAATTGTTTTTTATATTCATCACAAAATATGATTATTCGTTTTCCATTATTGCTGGAGGCATTCAGAGGCTACACAGCTTTTTCAATGCAGCATTCCACACTACCATAGCTTTAAAAGAAAAAATGTACCCATTGGAAGAGACACTTTTCTGCTTTCTGCTTTTGCCTTTTCTGGTAATTATGAATGACATGTTTGCAATTTCCCAGATTTGAGAAATACAAAATTATTTTACAGTCATCCTTCTTTTGTCCTTTTCTTTTAATACTTAAATTTCCATTTTGGGGAGGAGGGGCACTGCTGTAGTTCAGAATCAGTTCAATGTGTCTCAAATCACTGTACTTACGGCTTTGCTTCACCAGTTTTCAAATTGAAAGACTTCACTAAGGACCAGAAAATGTATATCCCCCACACACACTCTATGAACAAAGGTGTGCTGTGTACACTACACAGGTTTTAGTTCAGAATATAAACAAAGCAAGGATCTGGGATGGAAAAACACAGCAGTTCTCCACAGAGCTGAGATTTCAATGTGTGACTGCAAGTGCACGGGTGGACCACAGCATCCACATCTGGCCCCTCTGAAAGAAGTGAGAGCAGAAATCAGCTCTCCATTGGGAAAGAGACTTTTCAAAAAGACCTCACAACAGACTCAGAGGAAGTGACTCCCACTTGAGAAGAGGCACAAATATACAAATGCTGAGGAAACCAAGTGAATTGCACGTGTCAGCCTGAACTTGAACGGCCACTGCCAAGTGAGACCCCACAATCGTAGTTCTGGAAAGAAGTGAGAAACCTCATCTTTCTTAGAAGCCTAAAGAAAAGCACTGCTAACTTAAGAGATGTGAATATCCCCATGTTCTTTTTTAAGGAAGAGTGCAATAACATTATGAGTGGTAGTACACGAAAGGGGGAGGCTTTTTACCCTCCTTACCACATTTGCTAGCCTAGTACAGTCAGTTTCTTGTATTCCTGACTCCATGATATAAAAACTGTAGCTCCCGCACAATTTGACCCGAGTTTCACGTTCATCTCCTTTGTAAACACAAAGATGGGGAAAAAAAGGAAAGCTTCATCCTTAAACTTGGACTTGACCAAATATTTGGCTTAACATCAGAGGGGTACAACTCCACTGAATCATAAATGTAGGATCATTTTACTCTGTGCCAGGTAAGTTTTCTTTCACTCCCTTCCACAAAGGAGAAAGCGTTCTGGTTAATAAATGGAGCTAAGCTAAGGACAATGGAATCCACATCCTGTCTCAAAACTTGCTTCCAGCATCTTAAAACTCTACCACTTGGAACTCGATGCTCTTTCTGACAGGAAGCCAACATTTGCCATTTATTACAGGATTTTGCAAAATTAAAGACTTCACTCCGACTCAAAACAATTCCCTTTCTTCAATTATTTCCTAAGGTGTCAAGTAAAACTATTTTAGGGATTGCTGGAAAGATACTGGCTTACATCTGTCATGTTTCAACAGTTTTGAAGAGAAAAGGAAATATTAACATAACACATTTTGTCACATTAGATAATGTCATAACTAAACAATTTAGAACTTGCAAACAGAACACTCATACTGCATACGTCTTCGCCAGTTGTTTCAGAAGTAATGAGCCTCAGCTGTGAAAGGGTCTTGCTTCATAAGGTATGTAATAAATCATTATCGGAGCGAACCCAGCTCCCATGTTGTTCGTTTTTTTGACTGCAATTATTACCACCTCATGGGATTTCACACAAATGTTTAGGTTAAGAAAATAGTTAAGAGTATTTTTATTCACATGAAGTTATTACACGCTATTAACGTTTCTTCTAGCCACTTGTGAATTTAAGCATCCTTTTTGATCAGAGCAGAAGTTGCGAGTAACATGCTCGGTGGGAAAACATGACAGCAATTCTGCCCCTTCGTATTAGGCAATTTAGCCTTGTAAAGCCTTACTTTGCAGAAGGAGTTCTGGTTTTGGAGGGAGAGTAAAACAGCAGGCTCTAATAAGCAGTTAATTATGGGAGCAGAAAGTAAGCAGATTGCAGATTGTTCTGGACAGTAAAGTTCCAAAGCAGCTTTGAAAAGTCAAGCCTATTTCTGGCACCCTGAAGCCACACTTCAGGGCTGAGCAATGTGCCTACATAATAATACCGCAGAGGAATAAGTACTCACATGCCCTTGATCGTCCAGCTCATTATTGGTAAGCTTCAGTTTATCGAAGCTGATCACTTGTCTCATCCATGTCTCCCCAGAGGCGGGTGAATCGGGGTGAATATAAACACGAGGCGGTACTGGGGAGTCAGCATTACCAGCCACCATCCACTTGGAGCTATGGTAAACATACCTAGGAAAAGAAAACAAATGCCTCTAACCAAACAATTTAGCAGACCAATTCAGCACTAATAGATTAGGGCCCATGCATACAGCAGGAACCCAGCAAATAACAAAACGTGAAAGGATAATAAATGGAAGGAGGGTGTTTTTCAGTTTCAAAACGTATTTCTGGTATCTGGAAAAGTGGAGATAAAAGCCATGCTCCGACCTAACCTTAAGGCTTCCTGAAGTCAGTAACAGTCTTAACACAAGGCTCCACACTGAGCTATAAGCTGGTGTCAGTTCATTGATTGCTACAGCTCGGCCCTGACTAAGCATCAGCACAGAAGAATCTGGTCCTTCATTTATCAAATCGAATAGTAATTCCATATTTGGAAGATTTAACATGTTGAGTCTAATATAAGAGACTATAAATAAAGTTATTGAAGAGAGAAAGAACACTACAACTGGGAAAAATAATGAAATTTATGTCAAACTACGCTTTTGCTCTTTCTGTGAGACCATATTAATTTTCTTGAATAGTATTGCAGAAAGGCTTACAAATGAAAACAAAAAAAAAACCCAACCACAGTCCATATTTCATTTGATAGGCCAATGCTGACCAAGTAATTTTCTAATAAAAATAGTGCCTGCTTTGGTAGAAAACTGATTTTGAAGGCAAACACTTCCCAGGGCAATTTAAAAAGCAGCCATGAAAACTTTCAAGGTATCTTTTTCAGTAGAATAAAATTCCTGTAACTCAGCTATATTGTTTTTTTTCATAAAAACAAGAGACCCTTTATCAAAGAATTTGTTTGTACAATCCAATCCATCATTAGAAAAAGACAAACAACATAATTGGAAATGAAAACAAAGTGATCCAATACACACATCGCTCCATACAATTCGTATCAAGCTGTAAAACTAAGGTCTAGACTGGTGGTGAAATGTCCTCCTGGAGACAAATTCTCATTCCCAAACTGTTGTAACATTTTTTTCATGTATTTTGTATTCGCCATTTTACATTAGATACGTGTTTTCTCTACCAAACTAAATAAACTCTTAAACACAAAATATTTTGAGCAACAGCTTCAGCTTCTCAATATTTACAGCCAAGTCCAATTTTGCTAGAAATTTAAACCTAGCTGTTGATTTTTTTTTCATTTCCATTTAGTTTTGCTACCTGCTCTGACAGCTCAAGTTACGAAGCTTCGTCTGTGACTGCTGTTCTATCTTGCTAATCTAAAGACAGTTTGTAAAGCCACATGAACAGCCAAAGCTAGGTAACGGTCAGTAGTGAAAATAACAAAAGCATAGATTGCACAGCAAAGAATGAAAAGTGGGATCAAGTAAAATATGTGAAACGTTAATATTCAGCGGGAAGGTTAAAGGCACGGTACTAATACATGATCACAGACGTTTAAGTTTGCCAACTAAGAAAACACTGCCCTTCATTCGACTTTGGTTAAGTTACCTCGGTTATCTGAGCACTGCTGGGCAGGCAGTGCAACTGATTATGACTGTATTTATTTTCAATGAAGTGAGATCTGAACGACTCAATTCAATATAAGTGGTTTTAATTTTTAATCTTAACATTTTAATTCCATTTGGAATAATTTCCTCCCTTTTGCTGTGAATTAAGGAATGGCTCAGACCTGCTAGGAATGATACGCTTAGATTGCTAAGTAAACGCACACATCCAACATAAAGTATGAAAAGGGGTTTCATTTGAGCTGCACTGGTCCAAAGACAAAAAAAATCCACTTTTTTAATTCTCTGTGGTACGGTCAGAAAAGCCTCTCCTGACTGTATGTACTGGACATCCTCAGCACCAGTATCTGCACCTTGCTGAAAAACACACAATCTAAAGCAGTTATAAGAAATGTCTCATAGACCACAAAAGAAAAGGCCAAAATTGCTGTCAATGAGGCAAGGGAACACAAAAAAAACCACATAGGGCGGTGTTTGCTGAGGAAACAAGGCAGCATTCCTGCAGAAGCAACCTTTTAGGCTTACTCTGAACTATTCCTAGTTCTACAATTATATCTGCCATGGTTTTCCCTATATTATGTTAAGTATAGGGTTGAAATGATCAAACCAGCAATTGGTAAGGACCAGATTCTGCCTCTGCTGAACTACTTGGCCAGGCTCCTCCTGGCTACTACAGAGTATGGGATAGCATCTGTAAAGCAAGACCTATGAAACAGCAACTGCTGCGGGCCCAATCCTGCCAGCATTTCTACAAGAGCTGTGGTTTTTCAGCAGAGTCCAACTAAATCCCTCAAAACGTGACTGTCCTTCCAAAATAGTGAGTTCCAGCACATAACTGCTACTCTTAAACAGTTGAAGAACAAGTACTTTTGCTCCTCACGTTATCCATCAGGATGTAATGCCAT
Source organism: Urocolius indicus (assembly GCA_013401255.1). Classification (NCBI taxonomy): domain Eukaryota; kingdom Metazoa; phylum Chordata; class Aves; order Coliiformes; family Coliidae; genus Urocolius; species Urocolius indicus. Next base: position 250,131 of record WBNH01000953.1, read on the forward strand.
TAATTCTTTAAAAACCAGTAATTAGAAACGTCACTCTTTGTGAATCTAAGCAACCAAATATCTGAGTGATGAACAGCCTTTCAATTCAGTCATACAACCAATTTGAAGCAAGAACAAGACAGCTTATATGCTGTTAAATCAGACACTGACGCTATTAATGGTATTAATTAATGTTAATATCTTTTAGCACTAGGGAAAAAAGGTGTATTTTCGTATTTATTTGTTAACTGGAAATAGTTGCCAGTGGCATGAGCGATAAAATAAAGTAACATTTACTGACTGCACTGAAACTGCACTCTCTCTGAAAGCCAAAACCTGAGCATATGCCCACAGTACATACACAAGGCACACGTATGAAGAGCCTCGACAGAAATCTCAGTTGGTTTTGCACACTTGTCACGACTTGTTTTTAAATGCACAGGGGTGAAAACAGGAAGGAGAGTTAGACACGACCTTCTTTCTACTAATTTACATAGTGTTAACGTTTTCTTCCAATAGCCAAGCTCCCTATGGCTCACAATGCATGTCTTTTTTCTGCTTTAAAGTCACCATACCTGTATCTTTTGTTATCCACTGGCACAATATCCATAGCAATGTAATACTGCTGATGTGGGTCTAAACCTGAGATCTTCACTCTCATTGCAGGAAACATCCGCCTGAACATGGAAAGAGAGAGGTCATGTTTAATATGAAACAGACCAGGGAATGGTTGTTTAGGAAAAGTAACTGGTTTGCGGGGTTTTTCTCGTTCTTCCTTTTAGTCTACAGAGTCCTTCTGGCCGATTATAGTTACGTAGCTATGAAATGGCCCATTCGATATGTCAGAACAGATTTCTAAAGTGCATTTACTCGAACAATGCTTCATATGTTTCGGGACACGCTTTGGGAGTACAGCTATTACCACATCATTTCAACTTTATTGTTAGACAGTAAATCACATGGGTTCGAGATTTTAGGAGTACCCGTTTGAGATATCAGCTAGAAATATACGTCTGGAGATGTGCAAACATCACCTCCACCCAGCGAGACCAATACTTAACAGCAATGCAAATTGCCACCGAAGTTTCAACTGACACCAGCAAAAGGTGCAAGCAGCTCTGTCGCGGCAAAGCAGAAAGCTGAAATCCACGGTGATGCAATTGTAACACCGCAAGGATGCAGTTATAAAAGCCAACGTGCCACACTGTAACCCAACAATGTGCTCTTTATTGAGACGGGACTTCCTGTCTGCAACTTACTAAAGGTGAAGTGCAAGAGCTCCTCCGGCTTTGAAAGGTATAGTAAAACTTTTTTATTGAAAGCAGAAACGAATCCACGAGGTAATTTCTCAAGAAGAAGAAGGGGAAAAAAAAAGCCCACTCCAAACCCCCCTCCAAAAAAAAAAAAAAGAACAAACGTTCACGATTTAGATCATTCTACGGAGAAAACGGAGTTATCGACTGATCCGACGGTTTTAACGTGAAGAATAAACTGCACTTTTTAGCTCACGTTTTGTATGCCTTTTGATCAAGAAAGTTCTTCGAGCCAAAAAGAGAAACGTCCTAGTGACGAGCTGACTGCAAGCTAATGAAAAGTAGTGCTTTACGTTTTATGAATCTGAAAGCCTTTGCAGTTTATTCAGTATTTGCTGCTGTTCTAAAAAAAAAAAACCCCAAACCCATATATACATGATTATATATATCGTTGTACATATAAATCAATTAAAAGTCCTTTACTGGAATGAAAAATCCTATCTCGATTATTTCTGAATAAGCAGAACCTGTCTGTGGTTAAGTAAGGGGGGGGGGGGAGAGGGGGGTGTTTCACTGTTATTTCAGTGCACCTGTAAGATAAAACAGAAATTCCCCGACTGGACTCTTAAAGACAAATGTTGCTTTGTGCTGTTTAAGGCTGCGTTTCAATCATTAGGAAAGCCCCTCTGAAAATGTAGAAGGTAGCATATGGACTCAATAAAATATGTTTTTGTAATTTCTAATAAGTTCAGATACTTTCATACGAGCCAGGTTTTTACCATGTGTATCCACTGGAAAGGGGAAAAGTTTCCCTTCAGAAGGACGCGGCTCTCCCAGACCTCTCCCTAATGAACAGGAAACCCGAAACGCCACATGCTCCCGTGCCCATCTAAAATTATCGCCATCTACCTGCCTCGTAAATCTCGGGGGTTCCCCTCGATCCACCCTCCCCCCGCCACACACCGGTTTTTGCCCGGCTTTGATGTGCCCCGGCCGCCCCGGGAGGAGAACCCGGGTGGCGGCCCCGCGGGTGCCCGTTACCTGCCCGCCTTGGTGATGATCATCTCGGTGCCGATCTCGTGGAAGCGCTTCCAGAGCTCGGCGCCTTGCAGATCCACCCGCGGAGCCTGCGGCGTGGGCAGCGGCGAGCCGGGCCTCGAACCCTTGGGGGAGCCGCCGGGGGAGGCGGGTGGGGAAGCCGCCAGGAAACCCTCCTCGCAGCCGCCTGCGGGGAGAACGGAGGGAGTGAAAGGGGCCGGGGGAGCCCGTCGGGGGAGCTGCCGCAGCCCGACACTGACCCTGCCACCTCTCCAGCCCGCCGGAGGGGACGACTTGAGCCGCTCCCGGGCCTGAGCCCGCGGCCTTGCGCTCCGAGAGGGAGGCTACGGGCACATCGGGCAGCGAGAGCGGCTCCTCGACGTGAAGCCAGAGCCGAAGCGGGCGGCAGCGGGTCCGTGGCGCGGGACCGGCGATGCGTTTCGTTTGGGCGTCTTCAACCTGACCGTCACCGGCCGCGGCCTTCGGCCCTTGCAGCACGAAAATGCGATCCCGTCCATGCACGACAAACTACAGCCGCACGCACAGATGTACGCGTGGTGAACATACGTACACACATGCAGCTGGATGTACGCTTCTAGCAGTGCGCGTACACGTCTGTACGGTATAAACGCTTTCCCTCCACCTCGGAAACAAGCCCCCAGCTGTTGCTCCGCACCGTCAACCCCGCCGCAGCCGCAGCCGCAGCCACCCCGCTCCGTACCGCACCGGCGGCCGGGGCCCCCGGCGGCTGGGGGAAGGGGAGTGGAAAGACAGCAACGGATAACGGGGAACTAAGAGTGCCGGCAGCGGCTGTGGAAAGGGAGGGGGTGCCGGAGGAGCGGGCGCGGGGCGGCACTCACCGGCGGGGGCGCGGGCGGCGCAGCCCAGCTCCATGTCGCCGCAGGTCCTGCCGGTGGCAGCGGCCGGTGAGCTTTTGGCGCAGCAGCCGCTGCCCCCTTCGTCCTCCGCCGCCTCGTCTTCGCCGCCCAGCTTCCGCCGCTTGGGTTGCCGCGGCGGCGGCTGCTGCTGCTGCTGCTGCTGGTGCTGCTGCTGGTGCTGCTGCTTCTCGGCCCCGATGAGAGCCTCCACGGAGAAGGCGTGAGCCTTGAGGCTCATGGTGGTGCCGGGCGAGGACCGCCGCTTGTCGGCCATGCCCGCCCCCCTTACAGCCCGCGCATCCAGCCGCGCCGGCCGCCCTCCCGTCCTCCCGACCGCGCAGGCAAGGGGCTGGGGCTTTTCCTCGCCTTTCTTTTTAAATCCGAGTTATCAGCCAAGTTTTTTTTTTTTTTTTTTTTTTGGGGGGGGGGGGTTGTTGTTTTTTTTTTTTTTAGAAGGAAAAAAAAAAATCTATTCGCTTCTGCAGATGCGCTCCTTCTCTCCCCCTCCTCCTCCTCCTCCTCCTCCTCCTCCTCCACGTTCTGCCCCGTCTGATGGGCCAGGCAGGACTGACATGGGTAACAAACGCTCTGCGGACACAAATTAGGGCTTGTAATTGAAATTTGTTGCCTTGATCTGTCAGCACTTCCAGGCAGGAGACCGGTGGGAAGAACTCGCTCATTAGTGTCACTGCGGCGGCGGGGGCAGGGAGGAGCCGCGGGGCGGGGGCTCAGACGGCCCGGCCGCCCGCAGCCCAATCAGCGCCGCCGCGGCCCCCGCCGCCCCGGGCCCG
>WBNH01000953.1:255781-358241 GCA_013401255.1 Urocolius indicus
GGCTCTAGGCCCAGGCTGCGCGGCTGGCGGAGCGCGGCGCGGTACGGGCGGGGGTAGCGGGGCCGGCCCCGAGCGGCCGCCGGGACCTGCCGGCGAGCGAGCTGCCCCGGCCGAGCTCGGCTTCGGCGCGTAGGAGGGGACGGGGACGGAGCCGGAGCGGCGGAGGTGCCGCGAAGGTCTCGGACGAGCCCACGGGGGGAAAGTTTCTGGTCCTGCCCAGTTTTTATTCTTTTCCCTCCCCCCTGAGCCCACCGCCGCTCTTTCCCGCAGAGGAGACCCTGACCTCTTGCTCCGCGCCGCTCCGCACCGCTCCGCGGGGTGCGCGCAGCCTCCCAGTCCTATGGAGGATGGACAAATCGTCTGGATAACTTTTTTCTTTCCCAGGAAGGGTGGGCGCTTGATTATTGATTGTTGTTGTTGATGATTTTTTTCCCCCTTTCCAGATTTCCGTAGGTTGATCTGTGTTATGTCGCTTTCGTTTCTTGACTTTTTAATATAACTAAGTGGATTTAAATTTACCGAACAACCTGTGATCCATGTGTCTGCCGATTAATTGCTTTATGGGATGACGAAAGAGTAGAATCTCTCTATATAGTGATCTGCTAATGGAATAATATATATAGTCAAAACACCTTTTCGGAGGGCTTATTTTTTTTCCCGGACTTTAAAATGCAATCTGAGTTTTTAGGCAGTTGGGTGAGGCGCTGCTGATTTGATGTAGGAGAATCTCATAATTAGACTTTCTGGGGGGGAAGGGGAAAGTCCATAAACTATTTTTTTCCACCAGAAAGATATTTTCCTCCAATGCCTTCGAATATCTCGAGTGACATTTATTTAGGGGATTGTTATTGCCATTCCCAGTGTGATTTCTGCAAATCTTTTCGAACATTAAAGCTGGGTGCCATCAGATAGTGAAATATCCACAGCGTCTTTTTGTCTTCAAAGACAAACTTTTCTGCAGCTTCCCAGCAGGCGACCGTAGTAGCGGTCACTAAGGGAAAACATATTTGTATCATTATCCGCTTTTTCCCTCCAGTGAGCATGATCGCTTCCCCCTAAGGAGACGTGGAGTCTAAAACTGACAGCAGGTAGCTGACGGGAGGTAGTCAGTTCCATTCTATGATTCTATGATTCTATGGATCGGAGTAAAATTATAGACGCCCGTGAGAAATCTCATGCAAACCCTGTTTCTGTGTATCCCAAGTGCACCTTCGCCCCTGTCTCTCCCTGGTTGCAGCTGAGCAGGCGGACTGGGGATGTTGGGGATAAACGAGCACCTCCACCTTTCCTTTAACAGGGGGCACGGCAAGCCTATAGCTACTGTCCCCGAGATACGGATGACCCTCAAAACAAGCTTGAAAGAAGGTTAAGCGTGGTTTAAATTTAAAAGAGACACGAAAGTCCCCCCTCAACTCCCTTAGCGCGGTGGGCTGTTACAGTCCGCCCATCCAGATCTACCAGGGACCCTCTGGCCAGACTGCTCTCGCTGCTTGCAATCGGGCTGCAGCCTCGAGGAGGAGGGGTCATCGAGGAGCCGGAAAGAACGGCTCTCCTTCGGTTTTCGATGAGTGCGGTCCGGCCCCTACCCTCGCTTGGCGCGTAACGAGCGCGGCTCGCAGCGAGGGGCGCAGGCGGCCTCGGCTCACCCTGAGCTGGTCCCAGGCCCATGGTGCCCCGAAGACCCTGGGCTAAGCCCCCGGTACTCGTCCTGGGGCCTGTTTGAACACTCCGTCCCGTTCGTCCGCCCGACGGACTCGGCTCCTCGGCCGGGCTGAGGCGGGAGGGAGCAGGGATGGCTTCTCCTACACCTGAGACTGCCCGAGTTCTAACTGGACTGAAAGGGTACGGCGAAGCCGACCCGGCCTCGGCCTCCAGGACCAGAGTGCTGTAGCATCCCTCTCAGAGCTCCAAGCTCAGGAGCTGAGAAACGTGAACTGGGCCGGGGAAGGCGAGGGAAACCTTCGCCCTCTCACTGATCACGGAGCCGTTTGTCGGCTGCAGTGACCCAGTTAACCTGGACCGCAGGGAGCGTCGCTGCAGCCGTCGCGGGTCGCCCCGAAGCTAAATCCAACTTGCCAGGAGCACGACCACGGCAGCGCGACGGCAGCCCTCAAACAGCCGTCGTGAGCAGAATTAGAGGAAGGGTTATCGGTGCTGCATGGCATCGGTTTTGTTCCCACTTCAGTACCGCTTAGCGCTGCGGCCGCATAGCGAGGAGGTGAACGGGTCGGAGGCGACCCGCCATGCCCGCTGACGGGGCGCCCGGTCCGGCGGCAGACGCGCGTCTTCCCCCGCGGTGCTGCTACCGGCCTTTCCCCGCACACTCCACCGAGCCCCTCGTCCCGGTCGTCTTTACTGGCCGGTGTCCTCCCCCAGCCTCAGGTCTCGTTCAAAAAAACTGCGGAAAAAGAAATATTCGCTTCCCCGCTGCGGAGTATAAATAAGATCAGCGTAAGGAAATAAATGCGCAGCCAACCGACCGGCTTTCCAGACGGGTGAAAATGCCGAGGAATTGCATTAAAGAATTGAAAACACAGTTTTAAAGGCACCCGTGTTAAAATTATAAAGGTTCCAGTGATTGCGTTTTACAGCGCCTAAATTATTACCTTAATTCGGAATTTTGCAGCCACGAATATGAATAATTTTAAAGGAAATCTCCAGTCTTTAATACGACTCTCCCACTTACATTTATTGTTCGTTTCAGACAAACGATTTTTTTAAATAGCCTTTTCATTACTGCAGTCAGAAAATAAACATTTGCAAACGCCAAATGAGGGTTGAAGGAACCTCTGGCTTTACTTTTTTATTGCTTTCCTATAAATTTAACTGATATTTTCACTATTGTCTCAGTAAAAATATGAAAACGTGTATGGAATTAAATAAAATTAGGCAGCCTTAAATCACTATAGTTCAGGGTAGAGTCACTAAATGGAAATATTTATGTTTGAGAGGTTGGAATTTCAGCAGTAGAAGAAAAGATAGCGTGTATTCCCGTTTTATCATAAGGCGAGTCTAAGGGCACATTTGTATCGTACCATTGTAAGAAATGATGTGTAGTTAAACAACATTTTTTTTAAGCAAGGCTTGCATCTTTTTATGGTAACCCTCGGTCTTTACTCAGGGCTCGTTCTCATATTACACGAAATGTACTTTAAGAAGTACTACCTGCTCCAGCTGTCCAGGAAAAACTGAATTATGGAACTAGGAAACATATGGCAGTTGCATATTGCACGAGTAAGGTACATATGAAAGTTATAAATTTCTCTTTTTTAAGTAACCATTGTAAACGCATTTTTATAGGTTTCACAGTATGTATTACATCTGTAATTTTAATTTTTGCAATATACCTTTTTAAAGATACCTATGTTTTCTGTACTCCGGGGAAGGAAATGCAAAGAGACGTTTATGCGTCAAACAAAATAAAAATGCTGCGAGCAAAACAAACAAGGCAAGGTAAATAAACGGGGAAGTGGAGCTTCCTCACAATGGAAAGGACACTATGCCATCTATTGGCAAAGTAGTTATTTACAAAGCCAAAGGTACCCAAGTGAGTATTTTCCGTTCCCCTGGATTCTGCGCAGCAAAGTGTCACGGTCATAGTTTTGGTCCATTACAAACAAATAAATCCATTTCCATGGAGGTCCAGGAGACGAGGGGACGGGGGGAGAGGAAGGAGAAGAAAGAAAAAAGAAAGAATAGGAGAAGAAAGCAAAGACAGTTCGTGAATTTATGGCTCACAAATTAGGTCATTAACTCACAGGGGGATTTTGCAGCTAATTGCAACGGACTGGGAGAGGTTTAGCTTTTTTCGATTGTTTTGGTACTGAACCATATCAAAGAAGGCGCCTTTTTTTCGGAGCTTCTTTTTTTTATTCCTTTCTCCTTTTTTTTTTTTTTTTGTTTTGTTTAAATACAAGGTTATTTAAGGACAAAAAAACCATAAAACAACCCAGTGGGCCGCTTTAGAAGCTGACCTTACAGTCCCTGTTTTGTTCAGACTTCCCCCGAACGTTACGCGAGTCTGACCGCAGGATCGGGCCTCCCCTTCCAGCCCCTCGCAGAGCTTTCCCCGAAACACTGCCCTGATCTGCAAAGGGACGTAAGGCTTTGTTGGAAAGATACGGGCAGGAGAGGCAGGGGACCGGCGGTGCTGGCGGGCGGACGGCGACGGGAGCAGCCCCGGGCGGGAGGTGCACGGGACCGCCTCTAGCCCCGACTGTCCCCGGCAGGGTCTCGCCAACGCAGCGTTTCTTCTCAGTGGCAGGAAAGCTTATCCCTCAGGAGAAAGCTACTAGTGCTTTTTTTCTCCCCCGTTTCCAGGGAGGGGAAGGAAAAGATGATATTTCCCCATCAGCTATAAATAAACCGTAACAATCGGACAGATGTGAAGGGAAGAGTCATTTTTTCCTGTTACAAGCGCAAATCAATTTTCTGAACGAAAGTCACAGCCTCTCCGCCTATGAACTGGCTTTCTTCCTGCTTCCCTCACTTGCTAAGGACTTGACTTTTCCCCTGCCATGACTAGCCCGGTACTGCTCAGCGAGAAACACGAGAGTCCTTTGTTTTAACTTTCAGCGTGGAAATCTCCCGTTCGCTTGCCCCGCAGAACACAGCTCTGAGGTTCTCTACTAGATGTGAGAGATGGGGGGAGAGAGGGGGAAGAAATTCCTGGGAGCACCTGCATTTCTCGGCTTCAAAAGTTTCTCTTCCCCCACACAGAAAAAGGAAAAAAAAGGAAAAAAAAAATCCCTAAAAGAGACCCCCAATTCCCTCCGTCTAAAACCAGACCCCAGAGGACAGGAAAATATAAAATCCAGACCCTACACTCATGCTCTTTTACTGCTCTTCTCGGTGTGAACGTGTAAGTAGATGGTGTTTTACAAAGTCGTCTGAATTTCTTGAAAGGCCATTCCTGCGTTTATATGCAAGGGGAATTGAAGCGTCTCGCTGACTGAAACGCACCTTCCACCGGCTGTTTTTTACCCCGGCAGCTGAACGCGGGGCCAGGAGCCCGAAGGCTTCACCTCGAAGCCTCACGCCTCCATTTTCGGCTCAGTCCCGGGGCCGCAGGCACTGGCTTTCTGGGGTTTCGTTTCCTTTTCTTTTCCCCTATAAACATCCCCGAAGTCCAGGAGAGCGACGGTGGCCCACGTCGGGGGACGGCGATGAGGCACCGAGCCCCGTGGGCTGCCTGTCGCTGGGGCTGCCGCAGGCCCGCCACCGTGCCTGGCACCAACGCCACTCGCGTTTGGGGGAACATCTCTTGGGAAGGGGGTCCTCTCGCCCCAGTCCCCATCCAGGACACACCGGCGGGAGAGTGGTTTTGCGGGGAGCTGTGGGAGAAAGGCGGACAGGCTTTAGGGGTGGTCGACAGACATTTACGGATGAGAAAGCTGAGCTCCATCTGGGCAGCGATTTTTGAAGAAGCCATCAAAAAGGCTTCTCTGTCTCTCAGCCCACGCACGCCGGCTCCCCACGCCGACCCCGGCCCCTCCGTCTGCAGCGAAGGTGCCTGCCTCTCCCCTGAGCACGGCCCGAGTCCCTCCATCACCTGAAATGATGAAGGGATTTGGCTCGTCAAAATTAAATTCCTATGCAATCAGCCAGACCGAAATATTTTTCGGAGTAACATCCAGGAGATCATTTCCCCCGAGCTCCCTATCAAGCGCTGCATACATAATATATCTTTTAAATATATTGCTTTTTCGATGTGCTGAAAGGGAGACAGTTATTAAAAACTGTGCGAGCACTCTGCTTGTAATTACCCGGGGAGCGGGGCGAGGGCGAGGCGTTTGTGGCGACTCCAACTCCGCGTCGCAAAGCGGGACTTTAAAGTCACCCTCCTTTAAGCTTTGCCTGTGTTAAAGCCCCATTGGCGCCTTGCTGAAAGTAAACAAATGCGTGTGTGCATATACATAGGCATGCACATAATAATATAAATCTCCGTAGATGTCTAAACATACATGCACACACGCACGGACACACATGTACATCGATGGAAGCCTTCGCTTTAAGTATAGGCAATGCCTTGCGCTCGGGATTCTGTCACTCGATTTCTGTAGGTGAACGCATTTCTTTCCTTTGCTTTTTGGTTTTGGAGTTTTTTTCCCCCTATTTTAATTTTTTTTCCTTCTCTCTCCTCCCCGCTTTTTTTTTTCCCCTTTCCTTTTTCTTTTTCTTTTTTTTTTTTTTTTTATTCCTTTCTTTCTCTTTCTTTCTCTCTTCTCAGTGGAAAGTACACAGTAAGTGTGAAGTATACATCATCACCCGAGGAATTTGTCTTGAAAAGTCCTCTCAGCCCCCTGGTGTTCAAAGGCTGAGGGATGGTTATTGATTATTACACCAGAGCAGAGCCTGCTTTAAACGCCCGGGAAACGAAATGGACCATCCAGGGGGGTCCCGGCTCTCCATCCCGGCTCCCCGAGGCTCCCCGCTCCTCTCCGGTGCCCACCGGGGCTCGGCCTGGCCGCGCTTCGCTGCGCACCCGCGGATGGCGGGATGAGTCGCCCGTAGCCGTCCTGCCAAACGGCTTTGAAGCCCTGCGGACTGGGGCCGTGCCCGCCTGCACTCCCGAGGAGCCTTAGAGCTCCCCAGCCCTTCTCACGCGGTTCTCTCTCGCCGTGATACGGCAGCAAAGAGCACGACGCATCCTGCAGCAGTGCCTGGACTATATGGCCAGTGCTAAAGTTGGGAACACCTGGGTGAGATGGACTGCAAAACCAGACCTTTTACATATATATGTGTAGGTGTATACATACAAATATATACACAGATACATAGGACTTCGACTACTAGACAAGGATGGCTTGTGAGCAGTTCTCGCCAAGCTCATATACACCTAAATCGATCCCTTGATCCATGAAAAGCCTCACTAAAGGGGCAGTAGGGGATGCTGAGGAGTTGGACAGGCTCTGAGAAATCCACTGGCAGCAAAGCAGAGCAGGAACCTCCCTGATAGGACTCAGTGAAGGACAGGGTGAAGGCTTCAGTCAGCGTCTGCCCCAAGCATCCCACTCCAGAGAACATGAGAGAGTATGCAGCATCACTGATCCCCTGCCTGTCTGTGACTGCCTAAGTGACTGTAGTTCTTCTGGGAATGCATGTACTCTGACCTCCATCACCAGTGTTATTATATAGGCACAAACTTCCACGCATGCCTTAGGAAGTGTGAGGTGTTAACTGGCAACTGCCAGCTCTCCAGATTCATTGCTTCTTTTGCCAGTGCAAAACAGAATGCCCTTACAACTAACACTGGACTTGCCCCCTTCAGCTGGGGAATGATGGTGCTGATTGGGAAGGAGACAAGAAAAAGAAGGGCTTGGTAAAGCTCTGTGACCTCAGGTTTTAAGTTACAGCATTTTTTGTCTTGTATATAAAGAGAAGATAAAGTAATGTGTGGAAAACTCCAAAATACATTTTACATTTTGTTCTTGTGCTCTTCCTTTGAGCTAGAGACACTTGAATTCATGACAACAGAGATGGTTTCCTTCATGAATAAGAACATCAACTACCCTATTGTGTCCTGTCACAATATCCCGGTATTTCTACATCCTCTCTAAGATCCACTTTCAGACTTGCAGAAATGTGATCTGGGAATTAGTTTTTGGACCATTTTGTTTCCATTTTGAAAATGCAAAGATGCTACAGGGAAACACACAGTGGTTTCTATTTCTTCCTCTCCGTAGTGGGGTTTAACTCCCATCGACACTGGTGTGAGTTATGCACATGTCTAAAGAGGAGAAGGGAGTCTTAGATCTTTTTCTCATCGTTTACATGAGATCAAAGGAAATAAAATAGAGTTAATGAAGAGCCAGATGGTGCTTTATTTGTGCTCTGGACTATAGCAGAAGAGAATGGGAAGGAATATCTGTAGTTTAACCTGGCAAAGAGGAGGAAAACTTACTATCTCATTCAATGGGCACTGAAGCAAGTATGCCATATCTTCAGAAGTGGGGAAGGTTTGCTTGTTTTCTCTCCCTTGGTAAACTTTGAATGCAGGTCTAGAGTTGCTCATGGAAGGTGTTGATTGAAGGGATTCCAGATTCTGAAATAATTCACATTTTGTCTTCTTTGGAAACGCAAATTTCTTTGGACCCAGGCAATTCTTTAGTTTCTGCTTTTAAGCTGCAGGATATGGGTGCTCCTGTACTCTGTGGAAAATGTGTAATCTAAGCTGCTACGAGGAGGCAGGGCTGTTGAGGCAGGAGCCTTTGATTTGGATCCTCACTGTGAGCAAGAGTTTGGCAGGAGAGGCACAGGATGCAGTAAACTTTACCAACTGTGCACACAGAGCAACTTATATCCCAGAGGATGCAGACAGGGTTGGGATCATCCTATGCCATGTTTCTGTGCCAGTTCTAAGCCCTTTCCCCTGGCTGTCATGCTGTCAGCTTCAGTTGCACCTGGGATCTTCAGAGAGTAGATTGTAGCCTTGGGCATAACTAAAGACAAGTTGCTTTTGCACTCACTGCTCGTATGATTATCCAAAAAGAGATGAAAAGTCTGTTTCCTCTATAGACCTCACATTGATGCTGCCAGGCTCTTCCTGATACACCATTACCCACAAGTGTCCCAACTGGAATCTGTTAGGGGAAAATAGAGATGCGGAGGTTTACGCCCGCCCGTGCTGATCTTGCAGGGATGAGTCTGTGGGGGCAGTAGAGGCCACCTTATTACTTGTCCCGTGTGCATCCCATCATTGCTTTACTGCATGACACTTAATTCGAGGATAACTTAGCACCAGGAAGCAGATTTCCCAATAGCTTGATGTCATGTGTTGACTTTGCATGGTATTGTAATGCCAGCTGACAAAAAAGTCTCTTTAGTGATGTTCCCCAAGGCTCCTTTTGTTGACAAAGTAGCTCTCTGGATTTGGAAGGCTTTGCAATTGAGCTGAAGGCCTGGAGGCTTTCCTGTTTTAAAAGCAATGGGAAGAGATGCAACTAACATCTGCATGCTTGTTTAAGGATGCCAGAAATTGTTTGTGTTTATGATTTCTTTTCAGAAAATAGTATCGAGAATACTTTAATAGGAGTATAGCCCCATCTACTTCTTGCCCCCTGGTACAAACCTAACATTACAGCTCCAGCTGACATTATTTCCACCTGCTTTAAATGTGTTCATGTGCCTCTAATCCTGTGTGCAGCTTCACATTTGTACCCATTTCCTGTATTTTATAGGCACATGTGGTATGTCGAGGTTTGGAAATGTAAGCCCTCATTTTGTGCTGCTTGTTTTTTAACATTCATTTTCCCTGGCTCTACTCCTTGTTTAAGAAAAGAAAAAAAAACACACACAAAAAAAAGAACAAACAATTCTTCTCTTTTTTTTTTCCTGGTGATGTTTAAGAAAGACCTTGAGAACTTCCTTGCTCTTTTATGTATCTAGCACTTTTATTGAGTGAGTGTGCAGTAATTTGGTGGGTTTACTAAGTAACTTGACAGTTAATGGGATACATCTGCAATAGATTCCAAAATAACTGCCTGCTTAGAAATATGGAAAAGACTAGCATTCTCACTCCTTCCTATTCTTCTGAGAAATTTCTGTCTGCTTCAGCTCCATGGAAGCTGAGATTCCATTTAAGAGCCATGTATGCCAAGAGCCACTACCAACTGTAATAAAACTCATTAGAACTGCCCCTTCCAAAACTGCTATTACATTAGAAAAATATTATGGATTTTAATCTCAAGGATCTAAAAAAACTACATTAAAACCACACAAAACCATACGTACACCTGGAGCTACACAGTGGCTTTACGAGGCTTGAGAGCATAAAAGAAACCTCAGCCATGGGAGAAAAAGTCCAGACTTTGTTTTCTTCAGGCAAGTTGGCTGCTTCACATCAGTGTCCCATACTTGTGTGCTTACTCCTATGAAAAGAAGAGGAATAGCAACATCAACAATCCTTCAGCTGGTGTACCATGAGCCAGAAGGACTGGGAGCGTTTTGGTATTAGAGCATGGAGATTCAGTCAACTGGGGATGGAAACCCAAACCAGCAATTCCCCATCCCTGAGGAAATTTCCGCATTTCCTAAACTGACTTTAAAGCACAACAGCAAGAGCTACTTCACCCTTTAAGGTCAATTTTTCAGGTTTAGCCCCCACTATAGGCAAGCCCATGGTAGTGGGAATCCATAGAGAAGAGCAGGAGAGGAGAGGAGAGGAGAGGAGAGGAGAGGAGAGGAGAGGAGAGGAGAGGAGAGGAGAGGAGAGGAGAGGAGAGGAGAGGAAAAACAACATGCTGGAGATGCAGAGCCTGAGTGGATGCTTCTAGTGTCCTGCAGTTCCTGAGGAAAAAACAAACAAGGAACAAGATGAAGGGAAGCTGAGCAGAGCTTTCCTGTGCCTGAGTAACTCCACATGTGAGGGGGTCAATTGATCTAATATCTTTATTGTAGCACAAGTAACTTTTATTTACCAAACTTTAGATGGTTCCAGATAGGTATTTCATGGTAATGAAGACAAACACTTTTTGTAAACAATTGGTATGTTATGATGCTCCCTGTGATACCACTGTGTCTAGCCTTGCAAGGCATGGGTCACATCTCCCTTGTTGGGGTCACAAAGTTGGTAGTGGGAAGACCTCCATCAGATTCCTTCTGCAACTTGTGAACAAATTCCTTCTAGTGACTTGCCAAATGTCGTTTAAAGCCCCGACATGTGTCTGTTTATTCATTAGAATGAACAGAAGGGTAGAAACATAGTGCAAATGTTTATGTTCCAATTAAGAAATTCGTTTATGTTGCCTCACTTAAAAATATTATTCTCAGAGAAAATATGAGCCCAAAGCCAATTTATCAGGTTTAGATTTAAGAAAACTATATTGTCAGAATAACCACACATTCCTTTTTGCACCACTTTTGAAATCTGTTTCCTATTACCATCTCTGCATCAGACAAATACAACCAAGTTATTTACAGGCTGTGAAAGATACTAAATCTTTTCAGAGTAATGTTACATTGGATCACAAATTCTCACTTTTAATAATAATTGACAACAAACTGAAGCAAAGGATATTCACAATTAGTAGCAACAACACATAATGCTCTCCCAGTGCCTTGTATCTTCAAGACCCTATGCAGACGTAAGCTGCTGAAGTCTTATTAACATTTACTTTGGAAGGGTGTTAAATATTGTTATCTGCCTTTTACAGATGGTGAAAGAGGCTCTGTAGGATTGTGACTTGTCTAAAAGCCTCACAACAGCTTAATTGCAGAAACAAGACCAGAACTCGCAAGCTCTTGGCTCCTACTTGTGTGAGAGAGGGAAACACGTTTTTAAAAGCATCCTGTGACTTAAGAATCCCAGTTCCAGTGCACATCAGGGCTTGAGCAGTGCTGGGGCAGCATAGCTCCTTAGAGGCCCTTTGGGCTCCCAGCTCCCATTAACTTTGAGTGATTTTGGAGCTCTTGAAAACTCCTTTCAGTCCTTCGAGGGAAATGCACAACACCTGTGATTCATAGAAGCAGCACACGGAGGGGTAGAGCGAAGGCTGGGAGCGATGGCCAGCTCCATGTGCAGCTCAGCCACGATTCAGAAGCTGCAGAGCCGAGCTCTGAGCAGGTCATCCAGGCCTGAGGAGCTGGGGGGAGCCAGTGGTGCTGCCAGCTCTTCTTGGGAGCCAAGCCAGGAAAGATCTAAAGGCAGTACTCTGGCCCTCTTACAAATTTCTGCTCTGCCTCTGGGAGAAAGCCTTCCTTGCCTGGCCCCTTGCGCCTTGCCCTCCACTTCCCAGAGAAGGCAGCAGCTCAGGTGGATACACATTCCAGGCTTTCTGTACCCCTTTTCCTGCTGATCCCTAGTTGCCAGGCTGAGAACAGGCGAACTGGGAGCAGGAGGGTGGGCAGAGGGCTGCAGAAATCCCTGCAGAAGTGTGTGTGTGTGTCATGGGAGTGCAAGAGCGAGGAACCAGTGTGCAACTGGGGAAGCAGCCCCTTGGGGATGGGAGTACAAAATGAGACAGAGCTGAGCAGCAGAAGCAGGTGGAGGCAGATCTAAGGTGGGTGGAAAGCATCAAACAGTAGCATCCATTGCTGTCAGATGAAGAGATGTCAAATGAATCAAAGGCCAGGAAGAGTCAGCACATCCTAAGACCCAAAGGACATATTGAGAGAGGTTCTCCTCCCCCTCTCCTCTACCCTGATGTGGCCTCATCTGAAGTCCTGTGTCCAGTTCTGGGCTCCCCAGCTCAAGAAGGACAGGGAACTGCTGGAGAGAGTCCAGCACAGGGCCACCAAGGCGATCAGGGGACTGGAACATCTTCCTTATGAGGAAAGGCTACGAGAACTGGGGCTGTTCAGCCTGGAGAAGACTAAGGGGAGACCTTGTTAATACTTATTAATACTCAAAGGATGGATATCAGGAGGATAGGGTGACAATTTTTTGTGTAGTCTGCCAGTGACAGGACAAGAAGTAATGGCAATAAATTGGGACACAAAAAATTCCACCTAAACACAAGCAAAATCTATTTCAGTGTTGAGGTGAGGGAACCCTGGCACAGGCTGCCCAGGGGAGATAGTGGAGTCTCTTTCTCTGGAGGTTTTCAAAACCCACCTAGGAATGTTCCTGTGCTCCCTGGTCGACGTTAGAAAGGGATTGGACTAGATGATGTCTGGGGGTTCCTTTCAATCCCTACCATTCTGTGATTGTGGGATTCTGTGACTGGAACAACTCTGCATCAGGACTGGGACTGGAGCAGGCTGGGCAGCTCTCACCCACCCACCCACAGCCTTGCATTGCTATGTCACTGCAGTCTTTGGAGATGGGGAGGTGAAAGAAGTCCAAGCTCAAAGGAGGAATCAAAGATGTCCCACATACTTGTATGTCTCTGGTGGTGGCTGTGTCTTCCTGTTGCCTAAATCATTACCTTTATACTTCAGTAATATCAGTGCACAGTTATATGCAAGCCTGGAATTAGAGTGATTAGAGCTAAGGAGGCAAACTGCTTCACCAGCAGAAAAGAAACTGAGTGTTGCACAAAGTAGGACTGGCTTCCCCAAAGCACTGGTGAGACTGGAGAGAGGATGCTGAGACTTGTACAGAGAGCTGGGTGAGAGGCAATTCTGGAGAAGACAAAGCATCCCTGCCTTTGAAGACTACATTCCAAGTCCTAATTTTCACATCAAGGTTTTAAACTTGATTCCTTTTCTATGAGTTTTGGCCTTAGACAATGCTCAAAAGGGTGTAGAAACCATTTACAATATGGTCACAAAGGTTTATGTCCACACTCAGAAACACTCAGTGGCTTCATCACATTGAAATGTTTTGGGGAGGTATATGGCTAAGTGAGTGCTTACTGCTAAGATCTCAAAGTAATTCTGAATAATAAAGAAAGAGAAAGACCTTCCTTATGTGGGAGAAACTAGCCCAGAGGACCAGCTTTGTAGACCAAAACCTATTAAATTCAAAGGAAAAAGAAAACTTTTAGGTGGACTTGTGCCTACATTTAGAAATTTAATTGAATTTGGAATAGGCTTTATAGACCAAGCGACTCACAGCATGAGATTAACTATTCATTGCAGTGATGGCAAACACAAGCAGTACACTGGCCAGTTGGTCCTATCTGGGGCATGAAAAGAATCTAGTGGAGGCGGTCAGGATAAATCAGGTAACATCTCTCGATGGTGGAATGTCACTCCAAGGGCCAGGATGGGAAAATGTTAAGGGTCCCTGGGATAAAAAAAACCAGTTGTTTTTCAATGCTCTTTTTGTTTGAACATGTTAATGTCCCAAAGGTCTGTTCTTTACATAATTCTGTTTGCACAAGATGAAGGGGGTACCAGGGCTTTGCCAGCTTCATGTAGCTCATTGCAAAATACTTGAAAATACTGTTTAAAAATATTTATGCAGTAGGAAAAAAAAGAAGTTATTTTACACATTTCTAGTCAGCAGCCAGCTTTTAAAATAAACCAATCTGTCCTCAGAAATAAAAAGAAGAAGAAATAAAGATCCAAATTCGCAGTTGGTGTAAATTACCAGACTTCCACTGAAGTCAATGCAAGGTTGCCAAGCTAAACTAACAGGGAATCCAATCCAGAAACCATGAACGTATGACTTTAAAAGTCTTCAGAACAGGTTCTGCAAAACATCATGCATCTGTAGAGTACCTTGCAGAATGGCAGAACGTGGGGACAGCCTCCAGGACAGAGAGCAAACAGCAGTAGTAGGATTGAAATTTTACTTGAGGAATATGTCATTGGGTAACGTGTAGTTCTTAGAGAGTATATGCAGCATGTATCAATCGATAATTACTTCTCCAGTCAAACAACTGGGACAGCAATTGAAGTTTTCTCATCCTAACACAATTAATTAACTAAATATGCTAAAGCTAATGAAATCTGCATTTTCTATTTTTTTTATTCTTGACATAAACAAACTGTGGGCTCTTGTGTCTCTCCAGCATAAATCTGAACCATGGAAATCTTCCTTCTCACAAGCTCTGTTTGATGACATCTCCCCTGAAACTCTTGCTTGCAGGGCACTGTATAATTTTTAATGGCATGTCCCAGAGCCAGAAGCTGGGAACTTTTCTCCTTTTTCACCTTTTCTCTCCCTTTTGGATATGAAAGGGTGATCTCAGTACCCCAGGAGGGAGCATAAACAAGTTATTGTTTATCATAAGCCATTAGAAGCCTCTCTGGAATGGTCAGCTCATGACTGGAATGTTTCTCTTGAAAAACAAATCAGTTAAACCCATGGTGGTACACAGATCAGATATTTTCTTACTTCTTCTGTGAGGGTCAGGATGACCTTCCTATCTTTTTGTTTTGGTAAGTTTCTTTAAGTTGTGAAAAGAAGGTGAAAACCCACCTTCAGGGCACAAGAGAATGGGTATTTGAAGACAAACACAGCTGGTGCACACCTACTTGAGAGCCATGGGGACTCTTCTCATCCTCAGTGCCTCCAGCACCTCTGTGGACACATGACAGTGATTGCTGCTGTGGTAGGGCTGATGCCTTGGCCAAAACCCACGGCTGTGTTTGTTCAACATAGAATGTGATGAGACCTTTTTCCAGGCCTCTGGGTACTACTATAATATTGGTGTTACTGTCCCATAATAATAACAAGAGTACACATTTTATGAGAACTCTGCTCTCAGCACTGGGAAAAACAGCCACTATTGGAAAGGGAACTTGAAGCTTTTTGGCTGAAAATATCCTGGTGAACTTTCAAGAGAGGCTCCTGAGACCAGTAGCCAGGTCCTCAGTGACATACCTTGGCATAGCCCTGCTTCAATCGACTGGGTTGCCCTGTCTCAGGCTGGATGGATTAAGATAAAACAAGAACCAACTCTGCTGAATTTCTTTTTTTTTTTAATTTACTACAGCAGTTACCACCAGGCAGCCCAGAGAGACTTTGCAGGCAGCTCAGCAGGCAAAGTCTGAGGGCATGGGAAAACGGGCGCTCTCAGCTGTCTCCTGCTGAGCACCAGGCCCAGCTGGAAGCTCAGACCCCAAGGTTAGCCTTACATCTACAGAGATGGGTGCAGAAACCTACCCTCTGGCTTCTGCCAGAGCTAAATTTAAAACTCTAATCTCTTAAAAAAGTTCTGTGGGGAAAAAGAAAAGGGTTTGAAAGAGAAGGAGGGAAAAAAAAAAAAGAAAAAGGGAAAAACAGAGAGAAACAGCAACAGAGCTCTGACAAGGCAAAAACAGAGAAAACGTGACTTATTTGTGGGCAGCAGTTAAGAATACAGCTGGATGAGAACCAAAGGCTGTGTGCCCTTGCTCCCAGCTGGGACGTGTCTGCTTGCCTTTGGTGAGGAGCTTGCACCAGCTACCACTGGCTTACTGAGGAGAAAATTACTTTCTTGAGCCTATGAACTCTTCAGGGATGCAAAACATTTGTTCTTTGTGTGTGAGGTGACTAGCAAAGGCAGGTCCTGAGATCTCTAAGTGCTAGCAAGATGGTTAATACTAAAGATCCACTTCCAAAGGGCGAGGCCTGACATGGGCAGTTGTGCTGGTTGACAGCAAGCAAGTGCTGTCCTCTTCCTGTAGCGAGAGGACTGAGCAACAGACATAATGCTGTGCGTTACAGGAATGCTATGTATCATAGGAAAGCTGCCACGGGGAAAGTTTTATGTATTTGCCATCATAAAAAAAAAAAAGAAAAAAAGAAGAAACATCATCTGTCATATCAGATGAACTTTGGGCTATTAAATGGTGGAATGGTCTGTGTTACAGAAGTGAATGCTTCCGCCATAGAAGAAGAGCAACAAATGTTTGCATTATTTATATGTCACTCACCTATCTGGCTACACACATGTGGTGTATTTAATGCATGCCTTGCAGTAATGCATTCATTGCATACTGCTGAATAAGGTCACTACTAGAGCTTTAATAGGTACACGGTATAAAACTCAGGCTTCTAATTTCCCATCATCATTTTATCTTAAGCTATAACTAATAATTATAAGAAACATATGTGTCCCAAATACTCTCCAAGGAGTTTATTAAGCAGATCTTCACATTTTCAAAAGCAATCCTTATAGCCTGCTTGCTTCACAGGGAGAAAAAAAAAAGGGAAAAAGAGAAAAGGACAGCTCTCCTGCCAAAATAAATCAGTTAGCTCATGGATTACATGTGTCTTCAGAAACCCGTAAACTCCTTTTCTTGGAGTAAGTTTTGGGACACAAATTCTGTTTCTTGAAGTGTAGATATTACTTGTTCTTTGGCAACAGTCCTTTCAACAATGTTGCTGGCACTTTTTTGAGTGTAGACTGGTAAATGTAGGCTTTAACAGCATGTAGGAACTACAACATATTATTTCCTATGTTTCATGAAGTGTACCTATAATACCACATAAACCAGGACTAAAGCTAGAGAAGTTTTTCTTTCTTTTTCTTTCACTGACCTATCATTTTTTTCCTTTACTCTCCTTTCTTACCTCCTAGGACCAGAAAACAGAAAAAGAAAATATAAATAGGAAGCTGACTATGAAAAGCATTCCCAAGAAGCTTTCCTTAATATTGAAAACAAAGACGGAAGACATAAAACTGAGAAAAACCCCACAAAATATGAATAGTATGGTAGAATATTTAACATTTTCTTCCTGGCTTTTTTTTTTGGACATATTTTAAATGGTAAAAATCCTGGATAGTAAGCTTTCTATTAAAAGTTTGGTTTCTGATTTGATTTAATTTCCCATCTTCTTACCACTATTATTGTCAGATAGATGCAATACTTCTTCTTAGAGTTTGTCTGTTACTATTAGTGTTATTTGCACCCTTCTGTGTTTTATCATTGTGACTGAATTGCTCTAAGGCTCATTAAATTTATTGTAATATCGAAGACAATTTTATTGTGTTACATTTGTTGTGGGATTCGAATGCTATTAACTTGGAAGAGTATTTCTACGTACTCGTCCCATCTCTCTCATGAAATCAGTAGTCTTAAGCAGTTCCAGAAATTTTTTCCTGATAATTCTTTACAGTCACTGATCTGAGTAACAAAAAGGCTTTGATAAGATACAATGAGATGAATCTTGCAAAGCAAAAAGGAATGAGTTCTGCTGATTTTGGTGGAGATATCACAAATGTCATCATGATTGAATGAATCTTTTAACAGGAACCAGCTGATTTTATAGACAAAAGTCCTGATCCTCACTTTGATAAATCTCTTCTTATTTGAATGAAGATTGCAGTATTAGACCCACATGGAACTTGGTTGGAGGCCAACAATGGGAAAGGGAACAGATTTTTTTTTCCTCATCTGATGTGCTGAGAATGGAGACATTAGTTTGTGCTTAGAAATCTGACTCTATTGTTGTGCAGATTTACTCTAGCTATTGTCCTGTAAGAGTGACAAAGGACAAGTGAGGTAAAAAATCTATTTTCGTGCATGCTCACGAGGCTTCTACGTGCTGTTTATTCCAGTGACCTGTCATACATGACAGGCTGTATTCCTTCATTTGCACAAGTATGGTAGTAATAACAGCATATTCATAGTGCACATCACACTCCTGTAAACTCCTTGTGGGGAGGCTGGGAATCTGGCTCAGATGCTGTTGTCAAAATGTGCATGTACATGACAGTTTGCAGTAGGTAAGTCAAAAGTATTCTTGTGCATTCTGCAAGGAGGTGAAGGTTCAGCTGGAAGGTGGGGAGAGTTCCACTCCTACACCTCAAAAAGTCCTTATCAGCCATTGGGTGGCTTTCCTCTGCCTTCAGCAGGATTCTATGTCAATCTTGAAGAAGATAAGATGCAATTAATTGTTCTTTTGAGATTTGAGTGAAATGTATTAAATATTGTGCAAGGCTGTCATCCCAGAAGCACTCTCTGCTATATGGACATGCAAGAGACACAGCTCAACTCATGACATTTCTGAGAAAATGTGAATTTTACACTTCTTTGTCTCCCATGGAACCAAAACTAGGAGCAGATTCAATGTTGTGTCTGCTCCCAGCGTTTATCTCTCAGTTAAATGAGCTTTTGATCTGTGTTGCGACAACTTCCATAGAGAAAGAGTGACCTACTAGTCACGTCTACTTCATGACCTCACAAAAATTTCAGTCATTACTCATGTTGGGCCATGAATCATATAGGAAACATATACATGTGGATGTACCATCAGGTATCTTTATTGACTGTAGTGTCCTATGAAGACTGCAATCAGGTGTTTTGGTAGCTTGTCAGAACCAATCAGTATGGTGAAATTGTTGTTCAACTCCATCCAAATCACCAGATTTGGACTTTAGAAAACACAGCACACTTGAAAGTCTCTTCCAGCTGAAATGATTCTATGATTCTATTAACAAGCAGTTAATTAATAATAATGGTGAGTTGGTGGAAAAGATACAGATCTTTAATAATTCTTTTGTCTCTGGCTTCTATGTCATTGTGTATTGGCAGAATCACAATATATCAGATTCAAGCATCAATGCATTATAAATATTTCTTACTAAATGGCTACTGTTGAAAAGAAAGATGTCTTTATCAAGCGAGAACACATCTGTGCTTCCCAGTCCATTCGTGTGTTTTCAGATGTGTGCTGTAATAAGACTTTGCTACTTATGAGGTCTGAAAGGGGAAAATAAGCTCTATTCAGTAGAGCAGCTAGAGTGAAGGTTGCATTTAGTGATATGCAAAAGAAAAGTTAGTTGGGTCAAACTGCTCTCTCGATCTTAGGCAGCTGACTAACAATTTACAGTTTAGTCCTGTTCCTTCTCTCTCCATCCTCCCAAAGCTTCATTATAATCAAACTATTAAGAGCATTTCACTTCTCCATTCGGAAGAACATGGATGCACCTGCATGAGGGGACAAGTTTAGCTTTCTATGGATATTAAACATGAATTCTGAGATATTATTATAATTTAATTATTTTGCAGAATTAGTAAAGTTTGAATATGCAACAAAACTTCTGGAATAGGAATTTTAACAAATGATAGAGTGGCTGACTGTTCAAACTGTCCTGTTTTTTTGAGCTCCCTTTCTGTAGTTGTCTGATTCTCTATGTATTTATATACATTTTTAAAAAGGGCAATAGCTTCTGGTTTTCTGCTGATCTCTTCGATTTTGGCACTTCTTAGTACTACAGCAGTTAAAACATTTCCTGATACCAGTGTTAGAGCTAAAAAATAGTTGTGCTTCCAACAAAACTATTAAAAGTGGATAAAAACTATTATAGGTGGATTTTTCATACAAGGAAAGGCTGCGGGAACTGGGGCTGTTTGGTCTAGAAAAGAGGAAACTGAGGGGGATCTCATTAGTATTTACAAATATCTAAAGGGTGGGTGTCAGGAGGTTGGGCCAGCACTTTTTTCTATTGCATCTAGCGACAGGACAAGTAGTAATGGGATGAAGCTGGAACACAACGTTCCATTGAAACATAAGGCAAAACTATTTCCCGGTGAGGGAGCCCTGGCACAGGCTGCCCAGGGAGGGTGTGCAGTCTCCTTTCTCAGAGGTCTTCAAGACCCACCTGGACATGTTCCTATGCCACCTGATCTAAGTGGACCTGCTTCTGCAGGGGGACTGGACTAAAGGTCCCTTCCAACCCCTACCATTCTATGATTCCATGAAAAGAGGAAGAAGGTGGCAATTATGAAGAGTAATAAAGGCCTGCTACAAATTTTTTGCACCAAAAGGTGATCTATATTATCAAAGTACCTGAGAACTCTGCTTTGTGACTTAATATATTTTACAAAATTTATATATATACATATAAAATAGTTATATTCCAAGGTTTTGTTAGTCTCTACACAATCTTAACAGTAATAGAGTTTTATGTTTTAATTTCCTTAAAGGAAAGTCTTCATTGGAACCCGAGAAATGTTTCAGTGTTTTGGAAAGATCTAAATATTTGTCAAATATATATTGAGAACTATGATTTCCCCCCTCCAATCCACTCAGCAGTTGTTTCACCTATTAGTTTGAGAAACAGAACTATATGTACTGTAAATAATACAGAAAAAATAGATATCTCTGTATTATCTGATAAGCTGAAATAGCTCTGTCTGTTGGTTAATTATCCAAATACTACAGAAAAGTTAGGCTAATGATTTCCAGACAGTTGCTACGCTGTATCATGTTGAAGCAGCTGTTAACCATATGCACTACTGTAGTCCTGCTTATATTAACCATTATGAAATTTTCCTTGGGGAAAAATGCTCACGTGCTTGAAGAGAACCTCTCTGCCCTCTTTTTAAATGAAATAAGTTGGTTATTCTTAGAGCATGGCAAATAATTTGTAACAAATCACTTGGTGATTTTCTTCTGCCTATGAATAGAGATTGTGTTTTTCCAAAGTCACCGTGCACCCAAGGAACTGAAATCTCACCAGTGGTTTAGGCCATGTCTGTAGCTTGCAACAGGGCAAGGGGAGCAGTGGGAGACCTCTCCAAATAAGCACTGGTTTAACCATACCAATGAAGTGCTAACTTGGGTGGCTATGTGGTTTTGGGACTCAAGGTCACATTTCTTCATGGCACTGCACTCTGCCAAGAAACCCATCAGCTCATTCAAGGCTAAAGTGTCAATCCCTTACACTACCGTTTTGCCTGGGAATATGGCCCTGCAGCAGCATGGGGTTTCAACTGACCTTTTTCTTTTTGAGAGAGAGAGACTGATCTGTGAATATCTAGGGGCTTATGGCAGCAAATATTGTAGTGATAATCACCAGAAAAATGAGATTTATGGACAGAAGCAGTCTCTTTTAATAGGCTGACTAATATAGTTGAAAAGAGAGACAAGCATTTGGGTCAAAATCCCCTTTTCAGGTCCAAGATAGAAGCATGTCTTGAGGACAGATTGTGTAGATGAGAGCTTGTTTGTTATTGGGGCTTTTTTTATTTGTTTATTGGATTTTTTGTTTTGTTTTGTTTTGTTTTTCCAGTTACATCATTAGAGATATTGTATCTTCTTTATAAATGTTGTCTCTTTTTTATTAAAACAGTAAAACAATACCAAGATGTACTTCTATTATCAGTTTAGTGAGTATCTACAATTGTTTTTGTCAAACTTATAGAATAATAAATTATCTTGGGTTACCCTAAGGCAAGGTATTTCAATTAACTCAGAAGGAGACTACATTTACAATGATTTTAGAAATATTTGTCTGAATATGTTACAGCTGCCTTCGTTTCCTCAGTTGCATTCACCTGCTGTGAGTACTCAAAAAAAAAACATTCACAAAAATAAATGAACTTTAAGATGCAAATGGCTTTATTGGCTAATGATCACAGAAGTGTTTTATGCTAAAATACCTACCCTGGTTACAATGTGAAAGATTCCCACTTCGTCTCTGCCTTCCAATCCCAAAGTCTGGAAGAAGACAGTTGTAGAGGGATATCACCTGTGAAATTGAAGACATATTCTTTGTATTCAGTGTGGGTAAACCCAGGGCATTTCACACCAAAAAGAAGTGACGGATGGAGACCAGAGGAGGACACCAAATGTGATTAAAGGTCCAAAATTACATCTTACAAGTAATGGCTGAAGGCATTTAGATTGTTTAGTCTATGGAAGAATAAAAAGGAATTGTGATGATAACCTTCAGACATATGAGAGTAGTGACAAAAAGAATGAAAACAAATATTTTCCTTTACTGTTTTTGCATTAAAAAGGAGGTAATTTAAACAAGGAATAATCTTCAGTAACAGAACAGTAAGAATGTTCTCTCCATTGTAATAAATAAGTAAATATTGAAATAGACAGTCTACGAGAAACTATGAGGCCAAATCATCAAAGGTACCCAAGAACAGATTAGAAGCAAATGACAGGAATGGTGTCATATAGTTGTATGCCCTAACATGGTGGAAATGAATCAGCTAGATAACTTAGTGTCCCTTATAGATTTTTTTTCTCTGTTCTTATAATTTGTATCTGGGTGATGATGGCAAAAAACTGCACAGAAAATATGTCTTCCAAAATCCTTTGTCTTTCTTCAGCCTGAGTGCTTGCCAGTGAATAACAAAGAATTTTTTCACCTGAGACCTGACTGTCATGATGTAGCAATGTTATAATGGCATGCCTCAGCCACTCTCTATGTTCACAAGCGTATTATTAGACTATAATATTAGCAGATTGCTGAACGGAATGTTTCTACTGACCTGGCATAGAGAAATATCCAGATGATAGGAGTGTGTCCTAGTAGATGTTTCTGAGCTCAAACAATTTCCCCCAGCAACTCAACCACTTGCACAAATGTCTGATCCTGCTTATGACAGATATGAAAAATCACATTTTGAAAAGGGACCTAACCTGCTCAGACAATGACAAACAATTTGAAAATAACTGGTCTGACCGGGTGTTGGAATCGTTGACAGAAAGGAAATGTTCATGTGTGCAACGAGTATGAAAGATGAAAGACCTTCCCTGTCGTTCTTTTTCCACTGAAGCCCTTACTCTGACCTGTGGCCCCATCAGATGACCTGAGAGCAGAGAACAGGAAGACTGTAAGAAAATATTTTCTGCTCATGCTTCTTTTCAGAAAGAAAGTCTGCTGCAGATGGTGCGGTTATATCTTTCATATTGCCTGTTAAAAATCTACAGAATGTTACTAAAGTGGTCTGGAAAATCAGGGACTTTTGCTTTTTGGATACCCAAAACTCTGTTTTAATATTTATAATGCATATTTAGGTATTTTTCTCTTTATACATTTGGATCCACCCATGCCAAAAACTGCAGGGCTGGGAGAGCTGTGTGTGATTCCCTCACACCCCTCCGATGCCTCTTTCCTTGGTGCTCCATGGAGTCCTGTGGTTATAAGGCAAAGGATTTTGCACCTGACTCTTGCTAGGTTGAAAGCCTGAGCAGCCTGGCTTGCCCATACTAGCATTTGGCACAGATATCACCTTGCATGTGAGGTATTTAATCACAGAATCACAGAATCTGATCATCTAGTTCCAAACCCCCTGTCAGAGCAAGACCACCTAGAGTAGGTCACACAGGAACTCATCCAGGTGGGTTTTAAATGTCTCCAGAGAAGAAGACTCCACAGCCCATCTGTGCAGACCCTTACAGTGCTCCCTCACCTCAACAGGGCATCCCTCCCTCATCAAGGGCATTAATGAGCAGAATGAACAGTACTGGTCCCAGCACTGACCCCTGAGGGGCTCCACTAGACACAGGCTTCAAACTAGACCCTGCTTCATGGATCACAAAACTCTGCCTTCATATACATATATACATATACATATCATATGCATAATACATATAAAGGACTGAAAGTATAGTGGGACAGCGACTGCTTCTCCCTATGAGTATATAGAGTGGCAAACATAATACTGTTGGCTTGACTCAGAGCTGTAAAAATAACTTCCAGAACTGTATCCACATGTCTGTTGGTCCATTAGTCTTGTTTGTCTCAAAAACTAGGCAGAGGGATTTTTTTTAATCAGATGTTTCCCATGGGGATAGAGCTTTGCTTGGCTAGATTATTTAGAGATACTTCTTTAAATGACCTTGATCCTGTAAAGGTTTATATTTTTTAATAGATTATGATACCTTTCTCATATTTTAATCCAAAAGAAAATGCATTCCAGTCCTTTTCATCCCATCCTCCAAACTCTTTACCAGTGCAACGGTTTGCTATGGCTGCAGCAAAATTCTGTCTGGAATGAGTCTTAATTAGCTGCCGATGATGTCATGTCCATGACTGTGTTAAAGGCACAGGTCTAAGTGTTCCTCCTAACTTAATGTACTGGAGCAATTCCGTTTGGGGATAGCATTAAGACACTTCAGAGCCAATCTTGTATTTCTCCCGTAGTTGAGACACTTGGCCTTCAGCCTTCTGACTTCTGACACTACCCCAGTTGTGCTATAACGGTCCAGAAATACACTGCCTGTTGTGTTTTACGGCCTATGTGAAAACTGTCCAATTCGTTGTCAGTTGACAAGGGAGGAGCGTCGCATTGAAGGATTACACAGCAATGTGTCTGGGAGCGATGTTATTTCACACCAGCAGCAACCTTTCAGTGTTTACGCTGCAGCCCAGTAGAGCCTTGGTGCTCTTGCCATACAGCAGAGAGCAAACCCCATTGTAGTCACTCTCTCTGCCAGAAAGACTACTGCATGTTGCCAAATATCTCCCCTCAACACATTTATTGAACATTAAAACAGCAGAATAGCATTGAATGAAGTCCAGTAATTTTATAGGATATATTTTAGTCACTAGACTTTGAAGACTAGTCCAACGTTAATTATAAAGTTTCTGTGTCTGGATAACATATTGTTAACAGTTATTTTGCAAGTGCTAATGGCAAGATGGAAGATTTCCAATACTTTTATTGAGGAAGTGGCAATTAAAATGTTGAGCACTGCAACATACATACAAAATAAAAAATAATCCTGCATACACAGCACTTTATGACTAAAAAAAAAAGGAAAGAAAACAGAAAAAACCAGGGATGACTATTTTCCTTTGAAACAAATGCAACTATTTTATTTCTAAAAAGTTTTGCTCTTCCAAAAAAAAAGAAAACCCAACACTGATTTACTTGCCAACTTCAAATGTCACGAGTCTTGAACAAGTTTGACATTGTTTAAAAGCACATCGTGAAGCTATTAGAAAGCTAAGACAAGTTGCTATGTTATGTTTTTCCACACACAAAGAGCAACAATGTGTTCTCAGTTTGAGTAACTTCTTTTAGATTAAGGGAAACAAAACAATAAAGAACAAAAGCAAAGTGGTCACAAGAGTGTGTGGAAGCGTCTACACCGGGAAATTTTTAACGTGTGGATGGGAAGAGGCTCTCTGAAAGTACTACCATAAGGTCAACTGGGCATGGTGATGCTCTCACTGCAGTGACAGTGAATGCAATCAGAAAAAAAAGGGTTCTCTCTGTATTGTCTGTCAATTAGCAGACTTCACACACATCTTGCTTTGGAGAGGGAATGGCTACCACCTGCTATGAGGGGCCCTGGTGAGGTCTATAGTGGAGTCAGGAGTCCAGCAGCACCATGGCTGGGTTTTTAGCATGAAATTGGTCAAAGTGAGGGACATAATCCATGTGAGTTGAGTGAACTGGGGGCTTCAACTGTTTGAGTGGATTTAAGTTTGCCTGCAACATACCCATTTTAATCTAAACATGCTGCAGTGGACAGGTTTTAAGGCCCTTCCGTAAGGCTTTTCCAGACAGCTCTGTTTCCAGACAGCTCGATGAGGCTGGATTTCACATCCTCTTCTGGCCAAGTGGATGTGAGCTCACAGCCTTGGGGAGCCAAAAGCCTCTCTGGGCTCTTGGGTCACGTTCCTGGCTCCCTTGGCAGAAACAAAGCAGCTGCAGGTATTTGGGAAAAGCAAGGAGATGCATTTCCTGATTATCCAAGTACTCTCAACCACTTGAGCATAGCCACCCTGGATTTTGCTCTCCTTTCTCCCTCTTCCTCCTCCTTTCTCCCCACTGAGTGGTCCTGACATGATCTTGTTAGGTAGTTGGCGCTGCCTTCCTGGTTGAGAGTTTTCTCCCTTCCAGTTAAATGCCTCCCCTGTTGAGAAAAGATGCATCACAGGTTTCATTTAGCATTTTGAAAGACAGATTAATTTTAGGGTAGTGTGTGATGAAAACCAGAGGTGAGAAAAAATACCAACTTTGGGCACTTGATAGAAGCACATTATCCTGCTGTTCTCTGAGTAGCCTCAGGAAATTTAGTGAGGCATCTCCAGGTAAAAAGTCAGCCCACTGAGATCTGGATCACCTCTGGAGACATTGTTCACTCATCATTGCCTACAAGGAAGTATGTTCCTAGCCCAGATATAACTCATGATTCCTGAGGCTCAGTGGGGCAAACCTGGACCAGTCCCAAAGGCTGCTTGCTTGCTTGCTCAAAGCAACAAACCTACAATATGAAGTGTGCACTAGCACAGTAAGGGGTATTTTGTTGAAACAAACAGTAGTATAAATAAGTAAATTAATAAGAATCCAAGTCTTAGTGTTCCCTGCCTGTTGTCCCTATCTTTTCCCTTTTATTTCCACAAGAGGAAAAAAAGAGAAAAAAAAACATGGAATCATTGTGCTTGACCTTCTGGTTTTTTGTTTTGCTTTGCCTCTATTGTCCCCTTTTTGTGTGGTTATGACAGGCAGCAAGAGGATTCTGACAAGCCTCAGCACCCACACACTGTTCATGATTTCACAGCATGACCCCATGGCTGTGTGGCAGAGCACAGGGATTGGGTTTTGGGTTTTCTTGTGGTCCCTGCACGTGTTGTAGCAGAGGGCATTCAGCTTCCCCTGAAGTTGAAAGCTCTGATACATCAGTGATGTCTGGCTGTACACAGAGAAAATGTGTTGAAGTAGATCTAAATGAGTCCAGTCCTGCTAACCTACTGTGACAGCCTTTTTCAATGAGCTTGTGAAAAAGTTTTACCTCTCCTCTGAAGTACCAGGCTGTCTCAGTGCAGCTTATAGAACAAGTGTTTCAGGGCTGAGCACCTCTGAGCATTGGGAGTTTGACTTCACACCTTGTATGGTGGCTCTAGTGTACCTCTCACCCAGTAGTTGTCAACCCTTTTCAGCCCACAGCCCCTTTTCTGTGTTTTTTTTTTTAAGGGAATGTGCCCTTCACCACACAGGTAAGCCGCTTGGCAACAGGAGCTTGCCTCCCTCAGTTACTGAACTTTTGCCTAAGAGGAGTGCCCCAGGCTTGCTCACAGCAGAGAGGTAGGCTGCTCCATAGGAAGAGGCTTTGGTGCCTCCTACCAGCTCTTGTGACCACCTTCTGCAGGGAAAAGTGCTCAGCTTTTTCTCCTAATGGCCCTCAGCCCAACCTGAGCTAAATGGACATGCAGCTCCCAGCTTTGCTATGGTTGTTGTATGGAGCTGCAGGAGCATCAGCTGTCAAACAAATGCTTCCTGAAGAGCAGCCTTTAGCACCAGTTTTAGCATCAAGTTTTGTGAGCATTGTTCAAGCTGCTGAGCCCTGAACTGGACGAGGAGTGCCTGTAGAGGGAGAAGCAGCCAGAGTGCCTTTTCAAAGAGCACACTGGGCTGCAGAAAGGGTCTGACAGGTATTAGCAGCTATGTGGAAAGTCCAGTAGTGACAAAACAGCACTTCTGAGATGTTCAGCTGTAAAACCTGCCACAGACTCTTTTCTAAATCAGTTCAAGCTTTACCTATAACTTGATAAAGGATTTATTAGGTGAAGGATAATAAAGATGTAGAAAAGAAAGGTATGGGAAATAAAAGTAATATACCTGTAAATGGCCTGCTATGCTGAGCTGAACTAAACAAGAGCTTGCCTGGGAGAAGTTGCTCCATGTGATTTATTTATGGAAAGGAAAGGAAAGGAAAGGAAAGGAAAGGAAAGGAAAGGAAAGGAAAGGAAAGGAAAGGAAAGAAAAGAAAAGGAAAGAAAAGAAAAGAAAAGAAAAGAAAAGAAAAGAAAAGAAAAGAAAAGAAAAGAAAAGAAAAGAAAAGAAAAGAAAAGCCCAAGAGGAGCAGGGTGTAATGATCCTATGCAAGGTCTATGGTAAAGAGCAGCTATTTCAGACCACTGATGCTCTGCTTCTCCAGCTGTCTTTCTAGAGTCTCTACTAGCTTAAGAGCAGACTTTGTGGTGCTAGATGTCAGCACGTGTGCTGTTGTTCACAAGTCACAATCATTATGCAGCTCAAGATCAAAAAGCACAAGGAAGCAAATTCTGATTAGGAAAACACAGAATAGTGAGATCAATGCTGAATGTTTTGTGTGAGTGGTTAAATGATCCACGTGGTAAACAATGGAAACTTGACACTGTGAATTATTAAGAAAGTCGGGAACACCAGAAAGAGCACAGAAAACTTTCCAGTCCATGGTTACACTGGTACTTTTGGTATGGTCTCAGTAGTGATTTAAAGGCAATGTGCTCAAAAGCATCCTTGCACTGCAGCCTGAAAACTGTACCAGGACTGAACTGGTGCATGGAGAGAGAGATTCCAAGAGCAAAGTTCCATATTCACAGATAGACTTCTCTGTTGATGATGTTGCCATTTTTCACTGAGAATGGTACTGTCTGCAGAGAATCTTCTCCAGAGAAAGCCAGCAGTAATGAACATATATTTTCATTATTCCATCACCTAAAAATGTCAGCAGTGCTCTCTATGCCGTCCTTCTTTGTCAAGACGTGTCCATTCTGTAGAGAGAGCAGTGAAAACACTTCACACCAAGCAAATGTTCATATGTGTCATGTGCTCATGTCATTTTACTTTATTAAATGATTCTCTTTGAAGGTAGCATATAATATCAAATAGTCTGGTTAGAAAATGATATGTCATTCCTGATTTGCCTCTGCCCATGGACAAAAGGTTGTGGGCTTTTTCTTCTTTCTTTTTTTTTGGTGTGGGTCTTTTTATTTGTTGTTTTTCCGTTGGACTCCAGCCTAAAATGAAACAGCACTAGAACAGAGGTCAAGAACTTGGAAGAATTCATTCAAGGGGAACCAGGTACAGCTTGATTCAATATCAATATTTCATATGTTCTGAGATTGTGGTTCAAACTACAAGATAGCAGAACACCATTTTTATAGCTTTCCATCTGTGAGAAGTTATTTCTCAAAGCGCTCTGTATGAACAATCTAACAGATATTCATTTTTGAGATCATATATTCTGCTAAGTGGGATCTTTTTGATGCACGATCTGGCTGTGATAGTAATTTTAAAACTAGAGAGAGAGTCTTAGAGCCAGATTCATAAAAATAAATGTCTTCCACACAAAGTTATTTTCCATGATGCCTTAACTCCTCCTTTTCCAGGCATTTGCAGGAAAGTAATATACTCAATATTATATACTCACGGAGTACAGGAAGAATGAATCATAAGGAGATGATAAAGCTTATATTTGAGTAATAAAATACACATACTCTTTGTTTTAGAAATATTTTCTTGTTTGTTTCAGGACATAAATACAAATACTTTAAGAACAGCCAAAACTCTTTGATGACACAGCAGAAAGAGTGTTTTGCATCGATGTTGTTCTAATTACAGTGCAACTGTAGCAGCATATCACATGCTTGGTATTTAAGTCACTTTGGAGGTGTTGGCATTCAGTTTTCCCTATCCAGTGTTCTGGACCCATCTGAGATCAGTTGTCTTGACAGTCCAGACTGGATAATGAAGCTTGTTTACTGTAGCTGACAGGACACTAGCATGGCTAACATCTCATGCCACTATCTTTGATTTCCTGGTCCAGATGATCAGGAACTGATTTAGAGCAGAGAGGACTCGTGGTGGCCTTGGTGGCCAGTCTGTAACCAGGCTTGCCACTTGTCTTTGGACACACAGTGAGGTTTCTTAACCCACAATGCTACCACATGCCTGATTTCATCTTACCGTCCTTTACTGTAGAAACAAGAAATCATTTGTAAAAGTCACAGTGTTAAACCACCCAGTTACCTCAGTCAGTTGTGACAGGGTTCAGTTGGAAACTCCATGTCTGATATCATGCAGAAGAACATGGAACTTGTGGATAAAAGAGTTTTTTGTCACCTTATTTTCCACGACCCTTTTGGAATTACAGCAACAAAATTATATGGAGATTTTAGCATCTGTTGCACCCACTATCGCACTACAGTTGTGACATTTTTATGAGCCTTTGAAGCATGCTGCAGTGGCATGTAATCTCCCAGCCAAGGAGCTAAAAGTGCTTTAAGCATATTCTAAGGCCAAGAGATGAGAACTAGAAAGTAAATGCCAGGGTTTGAATCTTGATTTTACCAAAGGTGTTGGGAACTCTGCCACTGTTTCTTGTGGAATCAGGATTTTAGCTCAAATTGAGCAGGTAGAGAAATCCAAGTTTCTTCACCTATTTAGTCCCATCCTGTCCCCAGCCACAGGGTAGCATCCAAGTGTAGAGATCAGCTTCTATATACCAAGCAGATGAATATCAGGAATTAACAGACATTTCCAGGGTGTGTTGACCAGTTCCATGGTAGATACATAATAAACCCAGTGTTTCTGGAAGTGCTAGAGTTACTACATGTGCTCTGTACATACAATCATCCAATATGTCATGCACACATGAACGTTACAGCACATGCAGGGATGACATGCTGGAAGGAGTTGCCAAATGAGCCTCATACAGTCAGGATTAAGCATCAATTCCACTTGTGCTGATGGCTCTTACAGAAACAGGGTAACTTTGGTGCTTTTTGTGGGTGAAGAAATGATTGTCAGAGTGGTTCAGAAAGGGATCTTTATCATCTGAGGTGTCTTTTGAGGTTAGAAGAGTCCACCAGGGAAGGTTTGTATTTCCATCTTTGGGGATTAATAAGGAAATGTGACTTGTGCATCAAGAAAAAGTGAACATTTTTTTATTTTTGCTCATAAGGAAAGAAATATCTAACTCAATTGTTAAAGTCAAGTCAGGCTTTATACTACTCCAGTAGATACTACTGCATTTACCTGCTCTAGAGCGTTCTTCGTTCACCTCTGTAACCTCTCAGAGTCTTCCAGGATGAAAGGGGAGGACCTAATACACTTCATGGAATCACAGATTCTTAAGGGCTGGAAGGGACTTTGAAAGATCCAGTCCAATCCCCCTGCCAGAGCAGGACCGCCTAGAGTAGGTCACCCAGGAACTCATCCAGGTGGGTTTGGAATGTCTCCAGAGAAGGAGACTCCACAACCCATCTGGGCAGCCTGTTCCAGTGCTCCATCACCTGAATAGAGGGAAGAAATTATTCCTTATATTCCTGTTCTGACAGGAGGGTTGGACTAGATGATCTTTCAAGATCCCTTAATATTCTGTGATTTCTTTGGAACCTCTGATGTTCCAGCTTATACCCATTGCTCTCATGGTGCCTTTTGCTCCTTTTCCTCCCTTGCTGCAGGAACATCAACTAAATATCAATAGACAATTCTTTGTCACTCACCTCTCATGCTCCATGTGCATGAATTTTCATACATCCAATTTTTGAAGGAGAGGAAGTCTTGCAACCTGTTCTAAAGGTGGCCAATTTCCACTTTAACTACCTGTACTAAACAGTTTGCACAGTCGGATTTCTTTACTATGAAGACTGTTTCTTCCACTGTTTTTGGATTTGGTACCTGTATTGACCTGGAATAGTGCGGTTGTTTTAATGATTCTTGGAGAATTGAAAATAAAATAGCAACAGTGAAAGTTGATAAAAAATAATATAGCAAATGGGTAACAACCAAAGCTGTAGTGAATGAAAGAATCAGGTCACAGGAAGGAAGCCCTTATGATGACTTATATTATTACGGAAAAGAGTTGCTGTAGTCTTCAAGACCTAGAATCTCTCCACTGCTGTTGTGTTAAAACCCAGATTTGAAGGCTGAGGAGCCTCATTCAAAGAAAAAATATCCCATGATATGGACATATGTGAGTTCTAACTGAAGTTCTCTGATGTTATACTCCAATACTCAGTCTTTTTCTGTCTGTCTGAAAATTCTTGTCCCATGGGAGGATGGAAAGGAGCCTTAGGGAGTGCCTCCTGCATGAAAACATGCTCTAAAAATGGCAACAGTGTGAGTGCAGCGTGTGAGGGAGAATTTTAACGTGTGTGATATTTAGCCTGAGATCACCTTCACAATTTAAAGTGATGAGGTCAGTAGAACTCTTTGGAGGTATAACTCCATCAGATGGTACCACAGATGGCCTACCCTCCCTTAGAGACAAGGCAACCCAGGCTGAGTTCAATCAAGAGGCTTAAGGAAGGGGCTTCTTCTGAAATAGTACCAAGAATGGAAGCACTACTGGGTACTATATCCTCTCCTTAGCAGAAAGAAAAGATAGATGTTGAAATGGAGAGACTTTTGATATTTCTCCCTCTCTAGATGACCAGACAAGCTGGAGGGAATCAGTCAGCTTAGATACAGCTGTGAAACTCTTCATATAGGTCTCCATTTCAGGGATCCTCTGAAACTTCAAGTCTGGGGAATCCACTTTGGCCAATCCAAGAATAGAAATGAGACAGGACTGAGCAGCAGCTTGGCAAAACAGGCTTTGTAGATCTAAGAAAGGAACAAAGATAAGAGGGCGTCTTGCACAAGAATTCAGCTCTGGAGATGTTTGCTCCATTCTGTTTTCTAATTGATGGAAATGTTGCAGAGGTTTGGAATGGCACTGCAAGTGCAATGCGCAGATGCACTGACATTTTCCAATGGGGCATATTAAAAATGGAAGGAAATTAGAAACTCATATGGTGACTTGTAACTTCAAACATTTCGACAGGATAAATGTATGCAGAGTGCTTAACAACGCTGTGCAACGGTTTGTTTGAAATATATACTCCCTAATGTACTTGTAAGCAGGGGGAGTTCAAACAGCAATCAGCCAAAACTGAATAGGTACTCTCCATCAGAATAGATTTTCCTTATAGTTGCCCTCAAAGCAGCATCATTTCTCATACTACTTGAAGCTGATTTAAGCGTTGGGTCTGTGCCAATTATTTGTTAAGCCTTCTGTCTTTATTTTATAGCTCATGTGATACAACTGACCAACTCACAGAAACATCTGTTGCATGCAAAGGCAAAAAGTACTAGGATCACACCAATGTGAGAGCCACTTTGTCCCATTTCTGCCATCACTACCTCTGAGGGTGGCCTCAAACGCAGGTTACGCTCTTCTGAAATGTTCTTTCCTTCATTTTGTAGAGGTAGGAATTTATTGCTCATTTAATCTAAGTCAATCTTTGTTAGCCAAGTGCACAATTAAAATCACAGTATTTGATGTAGATCTAGGTGGCTTATAGCACCACTTTCTCACTTCTAAGTGCAGAGTTGAAGTTCAGCCAGAGGTCTTGCATAATATGAGTTTTCAGGGATTTTAGTGTAGTCCCCACTGGGGCGTTATCTACAACACAAACAGCTATACATCATTTGGCAATTCAGGACAAAACTTGATTAGGAGACACCCTAGTCTAGCTAATTTTAATGCATTGAAGAGTGTTGTCACTTTGCACAGCAGTTATTTCTGGCAAGACCCGAGATTGTTAATGAAGAGGAGATTGGCTATAATATCTAGCCTTTAAAGCATATCGAATTTGGCACTTCTCTTAAACAAATCTATAGCATGGTGTTTCACCTAAAAGATTATATTGAAAGGTGACTGACCCAGTGCCAAGAAGGTCTGAATCTCTCACTCAGAAATGTCTTTTGTTATGTTTTATAGATTTAGTTTAACCCAACACTGCCTAGGGCCTTCAGTGTTCTGTTCTCTTCATATCTTGTAGTGAATGGCAGCATTTTATAGAACATGCTCCCTTTCTCAGCAAAGCTATTACACATTTCAATAGTGAGATGCATGTGCCTAAGTCTGTGTCAAAACTAAGTGTCTAGTCTAAGCAAGGTCCTCCTACAGTAAATAGAATGGCCAAACCCAAGTTATTACAAGAAGGCTTTATTTGAGGTTGTCTCTTCACTGAGAGATTATGAGAGTTATAACCTAAAATACTGGAAAGGAAAAAGTGTCCTCATGGTTCAGATTAATCAAGCTTTATCACTAAGTCCATCATAAGATGCACTTCTTCCATGAGTCAATAAGTCAATAATTTTATTTCAGCTGGACTATCCAGAGCCTAAAATGCACAACTTCTCTACATTTTTTTACTGTAACTCTCTTGACTTTCAACCCTTATGGCTGTTAACTCCACACAGAGACATTATGCTGATGCTTGTATAAAGCAGGCACTGAGATTTCTTTAATGTATGTCAGCACTGGCACCTGGAAAAAGAAAATTCCAATTTGAAAATAGTTCAAAATTTCATGATGTCAAAGATAACACTGCTGGGAGAACATGTTTTACAAAGATATACATTCAAAACAACAAAATCTTTTAAGCTATAAATATTCAGACAAAAAAAAAATCCCTTTCAAGAACTTCTTACACAAAGAAAAAGAAGTCTATGTGAAGCATTACATTGTGGTGAACTTCCCCCAGCTTCTGGTTGAGAAGGAACTTCCTGCTGAGCAAAGTTCAAGAGTCTAATTGAGGTATCTTTCAATTTCAGTTCTGTGAGTAAAGGTAAGATGAAGATACTGCTTGGGTGAAAACCAGTTATAAGAAGGCAGATAAGTGGCTTTCAACCACATTCAGTTCCTGCACCTCTTCTTATCTATTTTTATAACTATATGTCAACTTTCTAACGATACGTTGGAGTGGTTTAAATTGGATGTCAAACCTTTGGGACCCATGAAGTCCTGTACAACTACAGTGTCTTTTCCCTGAGCAACTGCTGCTGTAAACACAGCAGCCAAAGCCTTCATCCTTCAGCAAAACATTCCCATGCTTTTTACATGTAAAGTTCCCATGCTTTTTTTCCATGTTTCTGTCCTATCTCTTTTCCTCTGTATGCTTGCTCTTTCACCTTTTGCCTTCCAAGTTCTCCTACGTATCAGTCTTCTACTTTATGGCAGTCTGTAGCATTCATTGAACTGTCAGCTTTGTCTTCAACTATTTATATGGTATCTTTCATTTTGATGTGGAACCTTATCCCACAGCTTCTTGTTTGAAATAGACTATCATTCAATAAATTAGATGAGACTTAAATGTCATTTAGTTTTCTCACAAAAAAAATAGTTATTTCTTTGCTGTTGGCTGGTAGCTGATCTCTGAAACAATGCAAATGACTCTTTTTTTCCCCCCAAGATTCGGATCTCTGTGTTTTCTTTTCTGTCTCCTCTACAGAATATATTCTCTCATTGAAGATATATATATTTAGATGATCTGCCTAAGATGTTCATGGGATGACGTTATACCTACCTGCATATCATTCTCCACCTTCACCCCTGCTTATCGATTGACAGAGGCCCTACAACTGTTAATAGAATCACAAAATGACAGAATGGTAGGGGTTGGGAGGGACCTTTAGTCCAACCTCACTGCCAAAGCAGAACCACTTAGATCAGGTCACGCAGGAACGGGTCCAGGAAGGTTTTAAGGACCTCCAGAAAAGGAGCCTCCACACTGTCCCTGGGCAGCCTGTGCCAGGAATCCCTCACCTCACAGTGAAATAGTTTTTTCTTATGTTTAAATGGAACTTTTTGAGTTCTAGTTTCATCCCATTACCCCTTGTCCTGTCACTAGATACAAAAGAAAAAAGTACTGCCCCAACCTCCTGACACCCACCATTTAGATACTTGTAAATATTAATGAGATTCCCCCCTCAGTCTCCTCCAGACTAAACAGCCCCAGTTCCTGCAGCCTTTCCTCATAAGGAAGATGCTCCAGTCCTCTGATCATCTTGGTGTTCCTGTGCTGGCCTCTCTCCAGTGGTTCCCTGTCTCTCTTGAGCCCAGAACTGGACACAGGACTCCAGATGAGGCCTCAACAGAATGGCAGAGGAGAGAGGGAGCAGGACCTACCTTGAGCTGCTAGACACACTCTTCTCGATANGCCTGGGTCAGCTGTCCCAGTCATGGTCCCTCCCAAGATCGTGCCCACCCACCGCTGTTGGTGAAGGTGGGGGAAGGAATGCTGGAAGGACAGCCTTGATGTTATGCGAGCGGTAGTCATAATATTGATATCAACAACAAGCACAGCACTGCAAGAGCTACTGTGGAAAATCACTACCATCCCAGACCCACTACAATCCCCCTAGAAAAGCAGACCAATTTCAAAGGAATCCAAGAGATGGTTGGATGCCTCATTGATAAGAAATACCTTAATCCATTGTAAATGTAGGTACCTAAACAGAGGAGGAAGACCTTTTTTAGTACCTCCACTGAGACACAAGTAAATAGAAATCAGCCTGTGGTATATGTTGCCTCATCCTTCAGTACTGGACCTGCCTCAGTGCATGCTGCCACTTTGCTAAGAAAACAGGTAGATATGGGAGGGCTTTTGAAATGTAGAGCACAACAGGGAGTTGAGAACACTGGAATAGCTATTAAGGGCCAGAGAGCAAAACTGTGGGAAATTAAGTTTGTTTAGCTCTGCTCTCATGGAACAAACTGTTTACTGCAATTGTGTCTTCTGAAGAGCTGTTACTTGCTGCTTTGTGCTTCCCTGACTGTCTCCTTAGTTTTAGATGATATTCCCCTCACATCTCATCTTCGCCATCTGACTGCTATTTAGTTTCCTGCTTATTTAGTCACGTAAAGTCATCTATGCTAAAAACAGACATGGCTGAAGTTTATTTTTTCCTTTTTTTTTTAAATGTATAAAAGAGAAAGAGAGAGAAAAATAAATCCCAGCTTGCAACAAAAACAGAGCAGTTTAAAAAAGCTGCCCACCCATTCCCAGCCAGCCTGTGGAAATTTTCTTCAGACAAGCTCTTCCAATATTTCACAAAGCAAATTTTTTGAGTGATGAGGTTTTACTAAACCACTGAAGCAAAACCAACCCCCTTCCACTGGTTTACTCATCTTTATCAATAGAAAATTAAATTTTACACATTGAGAAAATAGAGTCCTTTTTTCTTTCTTCCTGCAACAAAGATTAAGAAGACATACAATTGGCTGAAGACATTGAGTATTATATAGCATTGTAATGTAAAACTTCATTACACTCAAGTGTCTGACCAGTACAAGAGAGTACTCTGAGGTAACTTCTGGTTTGAGCCGGTGGTTGACATAGTGAAACAAGCTTTGGATCAGATTTGGGTCAGGTTTTCATACCTTGTAGCAGCAAAATCTGCCATCTCAGAACTACATGGCTTCGTCAGCTTAACACATTAGGAAAAACTTTTTAGAAAAAAGAAAGTTGTAACAGAAGCAGAAGGGAACAGAGACAGGAGTATGGTTCAATATTATTTCAAGAAAAGTGAGACTGGATATTGATAATCATTTGCGAAGGATCCAGCAAAAACTTCATAGCAGAAACACACACTTGAAACAGAGACTGGAAGTCAGCCAAACCCCCTAAACTGTCGACGACAAATCATGGTTGCACAAGACATCCCCCAAATCATAATAGAAACTAAAGAGGGGAGTGAGCAGAGCAGATGTTTGGAGGTCATTAACAGGAGCTCAGTTTTCCTTGCCTGGTGGCTACCTCTACAGATATCTGATTCCCAGAAATTTCCTTGACCTCCAAACATCTGCTCTCTCCTGTTTTCTTTACATCCATACTGCAGAGAGCCTCATGCAGTCATAACCTTTTCCATCCTTTCTTACAAAATATTTGTATCTCACTCCCCTAAATCATGAAGGGAAGTATCTAACAGGTCTGGATCTATCATCATTCATGATAGGACCTTCATATTCTTTGCAGTTGAAGCTAATCTCTCTCACTTGGCTTTTTTTTGCTTTATGCACACTGTGAATGTGCACATAAACTGTACAAACAAGCCAATCTAGAGTGTTTAGTTCTTTTGATTTGAACACTTAGACACTTATAGTTTATATGTCACCATTTCACTACATTTCTTCATCTGTTGCTCTTTGTCAGATCCTCTGTCTCCATGAGAACTAGACATACCTAAGACAGCTTTATTACTTTGCAAAAGTAATATGGGGCCCAAACACATATTTCCAAGTGTGATTGCTACTGCTTCTCCTTCCTCTGATGGTCAAGCATATCTAGTGACAGTTGCTGTGTACAGTGAGCTCTGGTGTCGCTCGGGAGCGCATTATCTGTAGCCATTTAAAATGTTTTCCCATGGGACAATAATAACCAGAGTCGTTCTTCCTTCTTGGATGAGCAGTACCATATTTGCTCTTTTTTCTTTCCCTTAAAATTTCCCATACCTCCCAATTTTCATGGAAATCAAAAACAGATTACATGAACTGCAATAAGCTTCCTTGCTAATCCCCTCACATCTCTCAACACTCATGTCTAGCAGATAGCAAGTTCCTCGTGTGATCACATATTCTAAGCATCTCCCACTTAACTAACAACTTTCTAAATATTTTCTCTGTATTACCTAATTTACTAAGTTGGGTGTTTTTTTAACAAAACTCTTCTTACTGAAGTGTTCTGCTAATCTGTTTCCCAGAAAGCTCTTGGTACCCCAGCCATTTCCGAGTCATTGTTGTCTCTTCCACTGCTCACACACTTGCCAGAATAAAGTGGCTTTTGGATGAAGGAACTGATTTTTCGGCACAGCAATCAATACACCTGCAGTTAGAAAGGGGCCAAGTCCCCTTTTCATGATTTGGGTCCAAGAGGCAATCTCAGCAGTTTAGGATTTAGAAGGGAAGAGACCCTTGGAGTTGAAAAGTGAAATCCTTACATAGCAGCCTAATTCAGAGACTGTTGACAGAGCTCAGCAGTTAGCAGACACCCCCAGCCTTTAAGTTCTTTTGTGGTTTCTTCCCCCCTCTCTCACTCTGCTGATGTCCCTAGGGATTCTCTCCATGACATATTTTCTTTTACTTGCTATTCCTAAATATTGTAAAGAAATCACATGGTTGGGGTTTGTTTTTACTGTCTCAGTACTGAAATGACATCAAACCTCTCTCTGTCCTACTGCTCTTTGCATCTCAGTTCCTGCCCTCACTTCTGCTCCCATCTCTGAATGACCATGTTCAGGGTCAGCTCAGCTGGGTTGACACTGGGTTTAGGGAGTTAAGGTTTGAATGCACACTGCTTTTATCTTCCCCCATAGTGTCCACTCTTCCAGGGATGGACACATGTAGCTCACAGAATCATGGAATCATAGAATGGTAGGGTTGGAAGGGACCTTTAGAGATCATCCAGTCCAATCCCCCTGCAGAAGCAGGTCCACCTAGATCAGGTTTTATAGGAACATATCCAGGCGGGTCTTGAAGACCTCCAAGGAAGGAGCCTCCACAACCCCTCTGGGCAGCCTGTACCAAGGCTCCCTCACCTCAACAATGAAAGAGATTTTTTCTTATGTTTAAATGGAACTTTTTGTGTTGCAGCTTCATCCCATTACCCCTTGTCCTGTTACTAGATACCATTGAAAAAGGGTTGCCCCAAACTCCTGACATAGACCATTTAGATATTTGTAAATATTAATGAGATTACCCCCTCAGTTTCTTCTTTTCTAGATATTCCCCCTTGAGGAGAAACAATAGTCTGAACTCAAATCCAAACGGTTTTGAGCTCTTTGGGTGCCTTGGACCTGGATGGACCAAGAACTGTTAGCATCAGACCATGTCCCTTCCTGCTTGCTTGGGATGTAATCCCTTTGTCCCAAGTGGGATCAAAGCCCTCACTCCCTTTGGTATCCAGTCCACCCCCTGTCATTCTCCCTCAAGAAGAATTACTGGGATTTTTGTTTCTCGAGCTAAACACGTAGGTGAGACATGGGCTCCAGCTTATGAAAAAGAAGACATCTGCCATCTCTGTGGCTTAGGCCATCATATACACACCATTCTATGTCCAAATCTTTTCAGTGGCTTCCCACCAGCTTTCAGAGGCTGTCTGAGGACACAACTCTAATTCCGAAAAAAAACACAATGGCTTAGGCCCCAGCTACATCAAAGGCTGGGTTTTGATCTCTAAATAACTGAGAGCTGCATTCCTCTGGGACAACGGACTTTCAGATTTGCTGACAGATGTGTAACAGTATCTAGTAGCAAGTAGACAGCAAATCAACCTAATCTGAGTAAGCAGCCATTTCTTAGTTATAAGTGTAATTAAGTATGGGATCACTTCCCCACAGAAGACTGAAGACTTCAATAAGATCTGAAAAACATGACCATCTGGTCTCTGTGGCAACAAAATGTTTTGAGGCTAGGTTTGCAAAGGGAAGGAGAAGAACTCTGGGACCTGATGGGTTCCTCATGTCATGCTGTTCTTCCATGGTCTTTGT
Organism: Urocolius indicus; assembly: GCA_013401255.1. NCBI lineage: Eukaryota > Metazoa > Chordata > Aves > Coliiformes > Coliidae > Urocolius > Urocolius indicus. Next base: position 295,883 of record WBNH01000953.1, read on the forward strand.
GAGGAGAAGGAATAGTCTCACACTTGCCTTTCTTCATTAAGACAACAATTGAAATGAATCTTTTGTTTCCAAAACACAAATATGCCCAGTAGGTCATGATCTGCCTGGAACCTGGGAATGCTTTAATTTTGGTTTTACTTTCCTCTGAAGAAACAAGGGGTCTGGCCTCTCACTGTAGTGACTTTCTCTGGTGACTTGAGTTAGCCTCAACTGGACAGCTCCATGGCTACAATACAGAGCCTATGAAAGGTAAAGGGAAACTCGGTAAAGACCTGGTTAGTGCCATCTGAGTTCGGAGCTAGCAAGGGGCACACATAGACAAGACAGATCAGCAGCCTAAGCTGGTGCAGCAAACCTTTGAGAAAAGCTCATCTGCAGAGCTCACAGGGTCAGACTCTTCTGTACACTTGGATGAGGAAAGGATTTTCCTTTTGCATTGAATTGATAGAGACTCTAGATTTTATATTTTTTCTCTTCTTCATGGTACTGTTTCCTAATGAATAATGTGGACATATCCTGGCTAGTTGTATCCCTACAATACAGGGGACTCATTGATGAACTTGTTCTCTGTCTGCATTAATCTCTCAAAGCCAGAAGTTCATCAGTCTGAGCAAGATATATACCATTATCTGAATAGCCTGGAGCAACTTTGAGAACAAAGTGAGTTATTATGTAATTTTGTCTACCTTATGAAAGCTACGACTCAGATGTGATTAAGAAATGAAGAATACACTTTTTAATCAAAGATTGGGTTTACCTATGTCCAGTGCTTTCTAGGATTGGAGTTCTTTTTTTGACATGGTCTCTTTCTCTGTCCTTGAGGTTCAGGAGGCTGTTTAATGGAAGGATGGCTTGGCCAGAGTCTGGTTTTGAGGTGTTCTCTGTGAGGAGAGGCAGATGGACACTGGCAGTGCTGCACAGCAGGGTGTCAGCTGAAGGTGCAGGTGATTGTGAGTGATGGGGAGGCAAGTTTTAGAGGGGCCAGGGAAACAAAAGTTGCTAAAGCAACAACTACATGTGAAGTATAGAATTAGGAGGCCAGGAGAGAAGATTCAGAGAAAGGTGAATGACTGAGGTGCATGGGAGGGAGCAGAGGACTAAAAGGATGTGGAGCAGTCCTGTAATCAGAACTAATCTAACGTAGTGACTGGAGTAAGGTGGGAATAGATACGAAAAGACTGAAAAGGCCTTGGATTGAAGAGTTGCAAAGTCTTGAAATCCCTCAGGGCTTTTGGGAGAGGAACAGAGTTTGAGAACTTGGATTTCATGCTGCCTCTTCTGAACAGCCATGGAGGATTTGTTCCTCCATGAACTAAGAGAAAAACTCACTTCAGGAGATACAGTCACATGCAGAAAACCTGTTCTCTCCCCTGTCTCTTACTATGTGCTTTATGCACGTGACAATTACTGCATCCTCCTCACTCAGAAGTGCTGTAATAGTATCCAGGTGGGACAACCTTCCTAGAAAGTCTGAGTGGACTCAAGACTCTATCAGTCTTCAGGAAACACTGGAAACTAAAATTAGAATTCAGACTCTTTCCTCTATGCCCAAACTCACACCAAAATCCACATTTCAATGAAGAAGTAGCTACTTGAACTGATTCAGAAGTTCCTGAGGACCCATTGGATAAGACTTCCAATATTGCAAAACAAGGAAAGATGTCCTGAAAAGTGAATGAATCTACAGAAACTGGAGCTCTTAATTTTTATTCAATTTTTCTGGTTTAACTACTGTCATCTTTTTTCCCCTTTCTGTGTCACTCTGGTTACATCTTACTGTTTATTATTCTCTTATTTAAAGTATCCAGGATTTCATCTTCACTCTTTCATAGCAACTTCTTCTTTACCTCCTCTCTTGCACATAAAAAATACAATAATCTCAATAATTATCTGTATTCTTATCAAGCTGGGTATATCCCCTCCTACTTTTTTTCTAAGTTAGCTCTGCTTTAACAGCTGTTTTATGTAGGTCTTGTTCTGCTAGTACAGACCATCATCTTCAGCCAGTTGTTGCTTGGTTTTATCTCATTGCTTTTCTTCATCTTCTCATTCACATATATGCCTCTCTCTTTCTATTTCAGTATGAGAAATAGTCTGCCTTCAACTTCTCCACTATATGCTTTTCTTCATATGCCTTTAACGGGATCCATCAACTTCAGTCCTTTATGAATTATGATATTGCTTTTATTCCTGCCAGCACAAGCTCAAGACAGAGCAACTAGTAATATCCCCCTCTGATGGTTACATTCTGTTATAGATATATGCTGTTTTACTTTCCCCTTCTTATTGTAGCTAACTTTTAATGCCAAGCAAATGATCCTCTCTGGGTAAACAAATAATCCTAGAATATGCAAGGGAACTCTAAGCCCTCATTAAAAAGAATGAAAGGGTAGTTTTTGAAGAGAGGGAACCCAGATAATTAAGTCCTGCAAAATTCAATTTTCTGGGCAAAGTTCTTCAGCCTATTCATTTAAAAAAATTGTAGTATTTTATGCTATGTCTTAAGTCTTTGAGTTTTCCCTTTGGCCACCATTGGGTCATATTTCAAATTCCTAGCACTCTTATTTAAGTCTTCAATAATTTAAATAGTTATTAGGAGTGTTTTTTAGTCTGTAATACTTTCCCTAAGACTATAAGGAACATAAATCAAATATTCATCATATAATCATGATTCAAATATATAATGTTACAGACATGTTTAGATTAAAAGTGGATAACTTTCAATTAAAGGAACTGTGGGATTAGAAGTGAGGTGCAAAGGGTGGCAAATCAGCAACTTTTTTATCAGTTTTATCAGAACTTCACAGAAATCATCATGTTTAACTTATGTCTCCTTGCTTTTTGGCTTAGCTTTCTTTTTTTCCCCCACACATCTTTGATCTTTGTTGCAGGGTATCTTTTTTGCCTGTGCTAGAGTTATGATCATGTGTATGCATCGGTGTTTGTGTCATAGGTACCCTCATCTATCAAAAAGTGTTGGATTTAATCAGCATTGTTCTCAACAACATTAAGACTCAACAAAAATATTAAAACAAAATATTAAAAACAAGACTTAGTTTCTCCAAGATTTCCTTGCAGTACACTCTAAATTGAAATAACTTTCCAAAGAATGAGGTAGATTATGGAAGGAAACCTCTACACACTTTTAAAGAGAGGTATTTTGCTTTTCCTTTAACCAAAGCAAAAATATCTCAAAGCCTCCAAAATTATGTAAAAAAGTTTTGCATATAATTTGGCAAATAAAAAGCAGAAGAACTGCAAGAGAAAGTTGGATTTGGCCTATTTTTTTCTCATCTTTCCTTTCTCCTCAGCAGTCCTTCTGAAAAACATCACTATGATCCCTCTACCACTGAAGTGTCCTTACATCTAGTGAAATAGACAACAATAGTACGGGCTAATAGAATCATAGAACGGCAGGGTTGGAAGGGACCTTTAGAGATCATCTAGTCCAACTCTCATGCAGAAGTTCACAGTGGAACCATGTGGAGTTGTGCCATAACTATGACTGTTATTTCCCTGTCAGTCCAAAAGAAAAATGAAGTTCAAAGTAAAGAAACAAGCGTCTCAATAGATTTAATTTGGGCTCCTCTGCCCACTTCTGAGCATGGGAAATAATTTTTGTCAGTGTTTTGCTAATCAACATTTGCTGACATGCAGAAAGGCCAAATAAATGGGAACTATCTGTACAGATTTTTCATATAGTGGTACCTTTCTGGGTAAAAAATTCAACTGATGTACCCAGTGCCATTGTTTGTGTTGCCTCATATCATCCATTAAATACGTGTGAGGTTTTGTGTTCCTGGCCTATTGCATGTTTCAACAAGTTTGTTCTCCTGACCAATCTTACTCAGCAACATCCTGCTCTGACAAATCTGTAAATATGTAGCAGTTGTAGCTAGATGGCTGCTCAATGATAGCAAATACCTGAATCTCTCATCTCTTGCTTTGAGCTCCCTGACATCGATCAGTCCCAGCAGTGTGTCTCAATGGTGAACAACTGGGGACAGAGGGAGATGTCACACTGTAATGTGGTAGCTTCGTTTACCTAAGGCAATTTCTTGTACGTGTCCATTCACGATCACCCTATTCATGCAGGAGTTTCCCAGGTGAAGGCAGACATATTTCAGTTGTTCTTCCTACATAAAGACAAAGGATAATTGCCCTGATGTGTAACTACAACACACGCAAATTCTGGGTCTCTAAGGATGCCAGCAGTATGTGTTTCCTTTTGAATAGTACTTCTCCCCCTTTGCCACAGCTGTATCCTGTGTGATACGACTCAGTGCAAAGTCCTTGCCATCATTACTGAAACAGCACAAGGAATAAAAAAGGAAAGTAAATTAATCCTCTGCTTCCCAGCAATTCAGATTTTTACCATGGAGGAGTTATTTCTACCACTTTTTCTGTGCCTGACATAAGCACCATGACTACCATCACAATCATCAAACACACCAGGAGCACTTGGAGCAAGGGAGAAAAGGTGACTGTACTCCAAAGGACATGTTGCCAGCAAACACATCCAGCTGAGAGCATTCAAACCCAGATGGAAGGTCTGGTTAGTATTTGAATCACCTCACAGTGTATCACTTGTGGCCTCTTCAGTGAGTGCAATAGTAGCTACGCATCTAAAGTGCTCAGGAGTTTGAGTCACATTTCTGCTATTCAACTTACTGTCTTAATTTGCACAGAGTTTCTTTCATTAGGTCAAGTGTAGCAGGTAGAGGAAGTTCCCATTCACTTTATTTATTCTACAGGCATTTTTTTTCCTCTTCAGAATACAGCAGTATGAAGACTTGTCTCTTCAGATTTTCCTTCCTTGTGTGGGAGAGCTGAGGCACAGAGTAAAAGGTGACAGTAGATGGGAGCTCTTTGCTTCAGCAAGAACACTTAGACTTTATGCAGACAGAACAGAACCAAAACAGACACAATAAAACAAATATCTCTACTCTGTTTCTGTTTTCACACATCCTTCACCCAGCTCCAGTCTTTTCAAACTCATGTCCTTAAGGGTGTGTGAAAGGATGCAGTAATGTAGCACTAGTAGTTTGAAACTGGGGATAATGAATGAATAAAATGGGGTCACCATCATCTCACATGCACCTTCCCTCCGCATGTGCACCTTCATTCCCCACCAGTTCTGTAATCCTGGATCTTGATGTTGCTGCAGTGTTTGAATGCTTAAAACCTACTTGATACTGAGAAGTCTGGAAAGCTGTCAAAAGACTCTATCAAGTATTTAATCTCTCTGGTCCCTGCAAGCAGCCTTCATCCATGGTTATGTACAAGAAAGATAAGAGTGTTGTTTGCTTGGTTTCACCTGTCAAGGGTCCTGGCTTGTATACACAGACCTATATTAAATCAGAATTTATCACATCAAGCATTTAAATACTTTCACATAGACATTCAGATATAAATCTATATTTAGATCCCTGAGTATATATTCACTACAGCCAGACATTTATTTTGATTGCTTGCTAAACAAAGCCAAATTACCCAATTTTGGCACTAGAAAGGAGGAAAAAAAGTGGAAGGCAGAACAGGCAAGTTGACTATACCCACCTAAGAAAACACTTTAACGTTCTCCCAGATTTGGAGACCAGGTGGAACCAGTCATGATCTTCCAGATTGATTTCTTGGGAAATGTGAACATCGTGCTTGTACCTCCAGGTCAAACTCTTGTGTATGAGCACAGTAAAACAAGAGAAGCATTCTTCCATTGACAGGAGATGGGCTCATCCGAGCTCAGCAGTGGAAAAGTGGTAATAAAAGTCCACGTGGTGACTGTGTTACTCAGAAAACAAGCACAACCACATAAACTGGTAGACATTTGCTCTGTACATGCTCCAAGCTCCAAATGAACAGCACAGGAGCAGCCAGCACATCTTAAAACTGTCTTTCCCTACAATACTGTGGTTATAGCTTTGCAGATAAAGTAAGCAGGAAAGGCAGATGTATGTAGGAGTATGATGGGGATAAAGACAGATCCAGTGAAGAAACTGAGAAGCAGCAAAACAACACAAACCACGGGTTTGAAAAGGTAACAGTTGTTTATCTATTTTTGTTCTAGATTAAAACATGGAAGTTACAGTAGGCTTATACTGGAGTTCCTAGTTATTGAAGTACTTAGATGTGGACTTTAACTGGCTTGTACATTCAACTATGTCCCAGGAATGGACAACACATCTACTGGCCTTTCTTCTTGCCTCTCCTGCCAAGCTACATGACTCAGCTATCCTGAAATGGTGCTTTCAGCTCTTTTGGGAAGGAAGGATGAAGGAATGGATGAACTGTAACTTGTTGTACACAGTTAAAAGCTGTAAAAGTGACCTTCAAGTACTCTCCTAAAGAGAAAACCCAATCTATCTTCGGTGCACTTAAGCAAGGGCCTTTCTGTCAAAGCCAGCAGTTACTGCTTATGTCACAGCTGTTTTTTTCCTGCTGAGAGAACTCCAAGTTTCATCTCCAAGAGTCATCAGTCCACACCTAAACATTGCTTAGCAAAGACCAAATATAGAGTAAGTTGGGGATAAATATTCCACATTCAGGGAACAGGAGTTTATGGGTTTTTCTAGTAATAGTTCATTAAGAGAAAGTAGGGTACAAGGAAAGCATGTTATAGAGCAGACCGGGAATCAGAAGTGAGGTAAGTGAAAGGCGCGGGATAATTTCAATTTACTGCCTCATTCTGCAGAGTACCACGTGGATGTCATCAACATGTACAGATAACTTAAGTCCTGGCTGTGCTAATAATAGCTTATGGCTTGCCTCTCTGTTCTCTCTTGCCTCTCACCTCTCCTTGTTTTTAAACTACGCTGACAAAACAGCACTTGTAGCAGAGCAGTGACCCTGATCAGGTGAGTGGTTTGGATTTGCAAAATACCTTCTCTCTTTTAAAAAAAATTAATTGAAAGGTTGTGTGGTTGTTTTTTTTTAAAGCCATTTTCCTGGCCTGTTTCACAGCCTTTCCCTACAAATAGCTGTCGTGGCAGAGCCGCAGGGGCATTGTACTGCAGCTCAGAGACTGAGAGAGGAACATGGGGATGGGGTGAGATGCAGAAATACCTCTAGCCATTATTGCCAGCAGGGATGGGACATTGCAGAGCTGCAGCCTTACGTTCTGCTTCTAGCTTGGCTCACACTCAACTCTGGGAAAGTTACCTGACATCCCTGCACCTCAGTGTCTTGCTTTCATAGAAACACAGAATTGTTACAGTCAGAAAACACCTTGAAGACCATCAAGTCCAGCCATTAATCTCACACTGCCTGGCACATCACTGAACTAAACTATATCCCTCAGCACATCATCTATGTGTCTTTTGAATATTTCCAGGGATGGTGATTCCACCACCTCCCTGGGCAGCCTGTTCCAATGCTTATTAATCCTCTCGGTAAAAAAATTCTTCCTCATCTACAATCTAAACATCTTCTGGTGCAACCTGAGCCCATTTCCTCATGTCCTGTCATTTGCAACTGGGGAGAAGGTATTGATCCCTCACCTCACTACAACTCCCCTTCAGACAGTTAACAGAGAGCAATCATGTCTCCTCTCAACCTCCTCTTCTCCAGGCTAAACACCCCCAGCTCCCTCAGCTGTTCTTCATCAGATTTGTTCTCCATACTCTTCACCAGCTTTGTTGCCCATCTCTGGACAAGCTCCAGCACCTCAATGTCCTGCTTGTATTCAGGGGCCCAGAACCAGACACAGTATTTGAGGTGCAGTCTCACCAGGGCTGAGTACAAGGAGACCATCACCTCCTTGGCCCTGGTGGTCGCACTGTTTCAGATACAAGCCAGGATGTCATTGGCCTTCTTGGCCACCTGGGCACACTGCTGGCTCATGTTCAGCCAGTTGACAGTCAACACCTCTGAGTCCTTTCCTGCAAGACAGCTCTCCAGCCACTCTGCCCCAAGCCTGTAGCGTTGCCTGGGGTTGTTGTGGCTCAAGTGCAGGACCTGGCCCTTGGCCTTGTTGAACTTCATCACATTGGTCTTGGCCCATCGCTCCAGCCTGTCCAGGTCCTTCTGAAGAAACTTGCTGCCCATCCAGCTTTCTTGCATTGCAAAACATAGTCACTAACATTCACCCAATCTGGTGAAGGTCTGAGCTGCACGTAATATTTTCTGTGAATGTGTATAGTATATGCTATATTCCACATGCATGCTCTCACAAACATACATGCTCATGAAATTCCTTTGCTATGGACATTTTTTGTGTCAGAAATAGGCTCATGGCCAGAAGTGAACAGGACGACTTCTCTGGGAATATTGTGCAGTTGCTAATTTCACTACCGGAACTGTGTTGCTGCACAATCTGGCCTCCTTCCACAACTGCCTCTATTGAAAATAAAGGGGACTGATGAGTCTATGGATAATGGTAAACATATGGAACGCAGGCAGTGCTATTCATTAAAAGCCAGAACACATTAAAAGGTATTTTAGTTGTTGGCAGCATTAGATCAGTGTAGGAAACATCATCTAACAGAGAAATCTCATACCAATAAGTTTAATGCTCTGACAGCATTTGGCATTTTTCTTTCACTTCACAAAAAAATAAAATTAAAAAAAAAATGACTAATTCAAAGCGAGGGCCAAACCATTAAATTTCAAATTAGTTTATCATAACTGCAAAAATACTGGATCTTTGGTTTTGTTTATGTTGGAAAGCGCTTTCGTTTCAGACTAGGTCACTTGATTTTCTTTTGAGTGTACTTGAGACCTTTGACTCCTTGGAGGACACAGGAGACGAATTGAGTAATGTGATGTCATTGCCTTGCGGAGTTCTCATAACACTAAATATATTAGTCACTCGCCTTGCCAGTACCAAGAAGGTAGAAAAGAAATCCAGCAAGACGATGGTATTATGCAGATGGACAACAATAATTGTTCCCTGTGATATATGCTACTTTCTCTCCATTATTTCCACAGCTTTTTGTGAAGTCTGTGAAGGCTATATTTCAGTTAGGTGATATTTCTCACCCAAACATGTATCTTCTCTTATTTTACTATGTCAAATCACTGAAATTTTTTACTTGGTGACATATCACATCCATTAAGTTAAATAGCTTAAAAACTTGACTTTTACTTTTTGCCAGGACTGGAGATTGTTCCATCTTAGGTCTATATGAGACACTAGATATCTGTGAAAAGTGTGTTCTTAGTTGTTGCTGGGTTTTTCTCTTGTTGAGAGAGGGAGGTATGAATGAAGGTATGGTTATACTTTGCAGATACTGGTTCACACAGTGAACCGTCCTATTTTTTTTTTTTACAAGAAGCAGGGAAAGCTGCACAAATTCTACTTCTCCTTATAAAGTAGAATTTTCAGATCCTTGCTCCAGTGAAATGCAATGTTGGATTTCATACAAACTCCATGTTGTTCACACCAAATACTTATCTGTTGGGTAATGACAATATATTCTCACATGGGATTGCAATAAATATAAAGATGCATATTTTCCCTCTTTAAGTTTTCATAGCTAACATTCAGAAAAACAAGTAGTTTTCTGTACTGACATTGGGATTACATCAAGCAGGTTTGGTGAGGGACTTTTGCTCCTGATTTTCATGCCACTGATTTTCTTGTTCAAGAGTTATTTCCCATTTTATCTCATGTGATACGAAATGAGTAATTGAGATTGTGGAGTGTTGGGATTCTTTGCTTGTACAGAAAGCATATTTTAAAATTCAGAGATTTATCACAATGTGTGCACCACTAAAGACATTATCTTAAAGTGTAATTAGCTGTGTGCTAATTCTAAAACCAATCCAATATGTCATTACTTTTTTTAGGCATGCTTGAGGGAAAGAAACCAGGCATTCAAACTCCTGTCCAGTGAATAAATTATGGTTATAAGATCCCAGCTTCTGACAGGCTTAAAAGTTAAAGAAAAGGTTGGTCAACCCTGCTCAAAATCTCAAGCATATAAATCAACTCGAAGCACTACTTGGGTTTTACTAAGTGACTAGTAGAAAAATATCTACAAAAAATCCTACCATTGAAAGCCTCGTGCCAGCTCTTTCAGTACTTCACTGTCTGTGCTCAAGTGAGGAGTGACATGGTTTAACCCAACTATGACTGCACTCAGAGGTATGTGTTGTTTGGAAGTGCCAGTTCTTAGAGACTTAAATCAATGAGAGATTAACTCCTTCAGCTGGGGTTAGTGGCCTCCTCCACCCAAAACTAGAAACCAAAACAATCCTTCCCACCCTTATGCCCCTCCTATCAGAAGTTGAAGTCATGCCGTCAACATTATGTGTTCATGGGAAAGATAATGCCCATAAGTAATTGGTCATGAAACAGATGAGACTAGATTAAAGAAAGAAGTCATAGGTTCTATATCCCTGAGGACCAAAAAACCCCTCCCTTTCCCCAAATTCTAAAATCTCTTTTTTTTTTTTTTAACAATCATTACCTTCATTGTGACCTACTTAATCTACATGGCCCTTGTATATTTAACACACTGTGATGTTGCCCTTCCAAAATCAAACAGAGGGCTGGGCTGACAGAAGGATATACTCACAGGGCAAATAATTTTGTATAGTCTGTAAAGAGATGATAATGTTTGTGCTGAACAGTGTCTGCTCTCTTAGATTCTCCCCATATGTCTGATGGCCCAAGTATCAACCCTTAGTGTATACCACTAGTGAGTGGCCTCCAACTGGACTTTCTGCCTTTGTTCACTAGCCCCTTGAGCTAGTAAATTCAGGTTTTCAATCCACCTCACAGTCTGCTTAGACAGGCTCTATTTCATCCTCCCCGTCAATAAGGATGTTATGAAACATAGTGTCAAAAATCTTTTTACAATCGAGAGAAAAAACACTCATTGCTCTCTTCTTGTCCATCTGAGTGATCAAAACACCAAAGTACATGGTCAAGGCTGAGTTGTCTGTTGCACAACTATTCTAACAATTCCAAGTAAACTTTTTGTTCTTATATCTTTGGAAATGTTCCTGGGATTATTTCCTCTATTCTTTCCCTGGGACAGAGGTGAGGGTGACTGGCCTTACTCCCCAATTCCTCTTATTTGCTTTTTTAGAAGATAGCAGTGACATATACTTTGTTCTGTTCCTCAGAATCCATTCCTATTTGCTATAATCTTTAAACATTGATCAAGAGTGTCCTCACAATGACATTGGCTAGCTCCCTCAGCACTTGTATGTGTATCTCATTGAGAAACAAGGGCTTTTGTACATCCAGTTCATTCATTAATCTGATCTTTACTGAATGCCTTATATGAAATCACAGGGATCAGGCCTCTTACTGGTTTTAAATTAAGTTCTTCAGTTCACATTCAAGGAAGGAACATAAGAACATATGGCTATAAGATTCATAGTATGTGCTACAGTCTACTGATTTTTATCCTGGAATATTGCTTTGAGACTTACATCATGCTATGCAAAGGCTAAACAGTGATAACAGTGTCTACTTCTGCCTTGTGCTTGAAAATACTTGAGCAAAGGACTCAGCTTTGCTACCCAGCATCTCCCTTTGCTGTTTTCAGCTATCTGTCTTGAACTGAAGTGATTTCCAAGGAAGATTGTGCTTGTGGTCCAGGATAAATTGCAAAGCCAGCTGTGGAAAGTCAGCCTTGAGCCTTACCAATTCTTTCCCTCCATTCTATTCTCAGATGTAATTTTATTACAAGGTGTGCTATGCTCTGAGAGACTGCAGGGAACAATATTAGCTGGTTTCACCCTAGTCTGCAGGTTAATACCTTCTTGTGAATCTTCCCTGGTGTGTGATCTTTTCAATTAACACTATCATGGTACATATATCAGATAACCATCCTCCAAGATTATTGTTAGGCTAAGAAACAAGGAATAGCTGCTATAAGCAGAGGAAATGCTTCAGAGACATTTGACCCAAACCCAAGCAGTTATTTAATCTTCTAAACTCCTGTGGAAGTCAATCAGGAACTAGGCATACAGATATACCTAACCCTGGTGTTCCAGGGCAACAAAGTACCAGCTCTCAAAGGTCTCACTGTCTTGGTACCCTTCTTGTTTGCCTGCTGCATGATTCAAAAAGAACCAGCACTTACAGAACAACTGCTGGAGCATAAGAAGTTCCAAAGAAATACAAGGAAGAATTTCTTCACTGTTCAGGTATGGGAGCACTGGAATGAGCTGTCCAGATGGGTTGTGGAATCTCCTTCTCTGAAGACATTAAACCTACCTGGATGTGTTCCTGTGTGGTGCTCTGGCAGGGAGGTTGGACTGGATGGTCTCTCGAGGTCCCTTACAGTCCTTGAGATTCTATGATTCTGTGATTCTGGCCCATTGAATTTGACCTATCTGTAGTAAGCCACATAGCTATAAACTGCAGATGAATCCCTCAGACTGCTAAGTAATGAAATCACTGACCTTAGAGAGAGGGTCTAGATGGCTCAGAAAGAAAATGCTCCATTTCAGGTTGCCAGGAGAACATAATCCAGGTGCTCTGTTCCATACGTTGCTAGTTCCCTATTGAATTCCAAGTCCAATGCTTCAGTCTGATTTTTAAATCTCTCTGCAGAATCAGCTAAAGTTGTTAAAAAGTCTGTTTCATTCACATTTTCTAGTTTATTAAATTGATTGAGCATGGGAGTGATTCATCTTCCATGTAAACACTCTTTTCTCTCTAGAAAAAATGAATAGTCGTGAATGGAAATGCCTCCAAGGATGAGACAGTTTTGCTGGGCTGAATGGGATCCTTATCCCAAGTTCTGCTCAGCCTGGGAGCTGGGCAGAGAAGTAGCTCGGCTCACAGACCAGTGCAGTGTTTAGCCCTCCAGACTGCACTCCATTCAGCATTCCCCGTACTCCATTTCTGGAGCTGTGTTTGTGTGCTGCACTAGAAGGTTTCCTAACTCCATGTAGTAAAACAGCAAATGTGTGTGGTTGTACAACAGTTTGTGGACCACAATCTTTACTCAAATACTACAAATCCTGACAGTCTCAAACAATTCCAGTGGCAGTTTGGAAAAAATATTGATGAGTTCTGTGTACATTATTTAGGCCAGATGTATACAGTTCTATCAACGGAGGAAAAAATGTGTCATTATGTTGAAAAATGCTGCAAAGACTCCTCAGTTCAGCCATCTGAGTTTTGCTCATTTTGTTAGCTTTTAACTATGTTTTACCGCATATTTCCATGGTGACAGGAAAGTGGTTTATCTTCTCGTTCCCAAAGCAAAACCAGGAACTGCATCTCCTAATGTGTTTTGTTTGGGTGATGCAATAGGGGCCACCAGCCAATTTTTGGTTGAGAAGGTCATGGACGAGTTTTGTTGCACAAGCATACATTTAAATTCAGTTGTTCTACTGAGATCTGTGACATTTCAACACTGTAATAATGCAAAATTTGACCTCTTATGTCCTCTTTGCAGGACACGATGAAAGTGCTCTCTTCCCTGGACTTGAATGCAGGTTGCTTTTTGATCTGAGAGGAGGACAAGTGCACGAGGATCCTGGGGCTCAAGACGTCTCTGTCTCTGAGTCCTGCATGGACAGGAAGGTGAAAACTACTAGGACAAGCAACTGTCATATCACACAGGAGTTGTCTCCTATGATGGAGGGACCTAAGGTCATGGTTAAATGCAGTGCTACTAGAGAAAAAGCCTTTCTTCCTTCCAAAGTACTAGGTGAAGAAGAATGTCTGACTTAGAGAAAATTTGTAAAGAACCAAATGACCTCAGACAAGACAAAAACCAGCCATCAGCTTCATGCTAGTTGTTTATTTTGGTCAAATGTTTTCCTTATAAGAGGCAGATCAAGGGAATGGAGGAAGTTACCTCAGGAAGAAGCAAGTTTTGTCTGAGTTCTGGCTCACCCAAAGGTGTAAGCTATGGCTATAGACTTAGAAAGTCAAACAGGCTAGCTAGGAAATGAGATGCAAACTGTGTGAAGACTCTCCAACAACCTTCTACATGACCTTGGGGAGAATACATGTGCCCTGAATCAAGATGGGATGGGGAAATTAATTACAACTGTGTACATGTGTCCCAGCACTTTAACAGGGACTCAAAGCATAAGGATAATGCTATCTTGCTAGGAGTTTCCTAGCTTCAAGTCCTTCAAACTCCAGCATAGTTTTTTTCAGGCATGATACCAGTTTGAAGACTAAAATCCAAGTAGTCAGTGGAGATGCATTCAAAGAATAAGCTAGATACAGTATTTCTAACTGATATTAAAAAAAAAATCACCTTTGTCTTTTAAGGCAGAGGTTGAGTTTCAGTCTATTCTCATATTTTATTGTTTTTCATATCCATTCTGGCTTACCTCTGCACCCATTAGCACTACTCCAATGAATTTTTTTCTGTTATGCTAGCATTTATGATTGGAGCTTTCATCTCATCAGTTGATGCATAAAGACATAACTAATGAGAGCTTGGGTGTTAATGTTGCTGAAGAAAATGGGATATCATCCAATGAACAGTTGCAGAGTAGAATGTGTTTTCTCTTTTCCCATATTCAAGAAGTAAAAGTAAAAGCAGAAGATAGGAACAAATAATTTGCAGATAGGCCTGTCCACCTGTCGTGGTTTAGGCCCATCAGGGAACAAAAGACCACGATTAGCCTCAAGTACCGAAGACTCAAGGATTGCTAAAGGGCAGGGAGAGCTTAATTGCCGCTTAAGGTGCAGGACAAAACAGAGCAGGCTATTCGGCTTGGGGAAGAAAACAGAAAAATAATTTAATACCAACTAAAACATAAAACCCAAAACAGAACCAAAACAAAACAACACAGAATTGTACAGAGATGAAGAGTCCGACCAGCCCTTTAAGACCACCTGCTCCCCACCCCTCTCCTCTTCCCGGGCTCAGAGCCCTGATCCCGGTGTTTTATACCTCCGTCCCCCCTGAACGGCCCAGGGGGGCAGGGAGTGGGGGTTTCAGTCAGTCCGTTCCTGGTGGCTTCTGCCGTTTGTCTAACCTCAGGGCAAGTGGGTTCCGCACCAGTCCTCCTTGCAAGTCCGTGAGGTACCACACACACATGGCAGCCCTGCACGGGCTGCACCGACGCACATTTGTCCCAAAGCCCTGCACGGGCTGTACCGATGCTCATTTGTCCCAAAAGTTGCTGCTCCTCTCTGCCTCTCGTGTGGGGCTGCTCTGCGGTGCACAGGCTCTCCAGCATGTCCTGTGCCATGACCGCCTCCCCCACACAGTCTCTGGCCCGTCCGGGCACACTCACATGAAGTTGCTGCTGCTGATCCATAGGTTGCAGGGGTACCGGCTGCACTCTCACCACGGCTTGCAGAGGGGTCTCTGGTCTGATGCTCCATCCTTCCTCCTTCTCCGACTGTGGGGTCCGCATGGTCGCCTCCATCTTGTACCACTCTTACACCTCCTGCCTGGCACCTCAAATTCCCGTCCCTAAATAGTGATCGCAGAGGCGCCAGATTGACCCAGCCAGGCCGGGGGGTGGGTCTGAACCCAGGAGTCGGGGGAGAGTCTAAAAAAAACTTTCACCGGGTCTTCACTGCAACCCGCTCCCCCTGTTACCAAGCAAAAGCAACTCCTTGCTAAACCATGATACCACCTCACAAGGGAGTAGTACGAGGACATACAGCTATGGAAGGTTCTGGATTTTAAAGGCTTATATGAAAGCCTGCAATATTGGGAATCGAAATAGATTTAGAGGTAATAGGTAGTTATGAATTAAAAGTAAAAATATTGAAGCTTTTATGAAGTTAAGGTGAATTAAGTATTTTGTTTTCCAAATTATCAATCTGTTCCCTTCTGTGGGACATTTACTGGAAACAGTTATCAGTTCTAAGAAATATCCTGTAACAAATTGCTAAGGCAGATGTCATCTAGAAAACATTCGGGGAAGATTTTTGTCTTATCCTTGGATAGAGAATGAATGCTGTAGTTGTTTAAAAGTTCTCTCAAAATAAATAATTTGTTATATGTGAAAAGGTTTTCATGTCAACGTTTGTTTCCAGGCCAACACAAATCCAAAGACATTGTTTCTATCATATAAACGAGGTATCTTAGATCTAGATTCAGAAATTCTTATTGAAAATAAAGAAAAATTAGGGCAACCAGTTACTTTTGTTTGTGAGAATTTAACACAAGCAAACTAGGCTCTTGAAGTTAAATCAGTAAATTACAGCTATGGACACAATGTTTAACGTCTGAGGATCATTCTGAGTAATACAAAATGTCATCTGACATTGGAGGCTTGAGTCAAGACATTTCAGTTTTTGGCTGGTTTGATTGATTTAAAGGAGGCCCATTTCGATTTTGCACCTTTCTGGAAAGTTGGATCATTCCACATTGAAGATCTAATAATTTTTCAAATTGTTGATTTTTTTATTGGACCAGTGTGACATTCTGTGGTGAAGTTTGAAAACTTTCACTGGAGTCTTCTACAAAGAAGGGGAGTTTACAATCATAGTATCATTACAGTTGGAAAAAACCTTTAAGATCATCACGTTGAACCACTCACCTCACACTTCCAAGCCCACCACTAATCCATGTCCCTCAGCACCTCAGCTACATGGCTTTTACATATCTCTGGTGACTTCACCACCTCCCTGGGCAGACTGTTCGAATGCTTAATAACCCTCTTGGTGAAAAAGTTCTTCCTAGTCTTCAATCTAAACATCCCCTGGTGCAACTTAAGCCCATTTTCTTGTGTCCTATCATTCATTATTGGAGAGAAGAGATCAACCTCCACCTCACTACAACTTCTTTTCAGGTAGTTGGAGAGAGCGATCATGTCTCCTCTCAGTCTCCTCTTCTCTAGACTGAACATCTCCAGCTCCCCGAGTTGCTTCTCAGCTTGTTCTCCAGACCATTTGTCAGCTTTTTGCCCACCTCTGGACACACTCCAGCACCTCAATGTCCTTCATGTACTGAGAGTCTCACTATCTAAATGTCGTCTTTCAACTATCTCAATTGTACCAGATCCACTTGAGTTCCATCTTTTCTTGTGTTTTGGCAGCAAAACCAGCTTCTTTTTTTTGGGTTTTTTTTGCAATGTACTCTCCCTTGCAGTTCCTTTGCCTTCTTAAATGCTAGGATGGGGAGGGATGGAGTTTGTAGTGCAATTGAATGTCACTAGATTCAGCCTATTTCAGAATATGCATGGAGAAAGGGAGGCAGTGGGATTTCATAAGCTGGTCCTCCAGGTAGCCTGCTACCTCTTTGCTTCAGCGTTTCTGACTTGGTACTGGAATGGGAGGAGGATCTCACTCAATATTACATCTATGTCAGTAGGAGTTTCCTAAATCGATAATATCTTTACCTAACAGGATGATAAAGCTTCACAGACAATTAATCTCAGTGAAAAAAAAAAAAAGAGTAGTGCAGAGTAACATCTAGTAAGTGAGGTCCAGTTCCAAGCACAGGAAATAGCTTGTTGTTGCACCCAGGTGGAATATGACAGAGAGTCATAAATAGTCTTGTTTCTGCTGCCTCTGTTGCCTATGTCACAGTCTTTAAAGCCAAGCTGGCTGTCTGGGAATATATATATGGAGGTAAATACTGCTGGAAGAGAACATAAATTTTCTGACTCTCTATACTTCACTTCCCCTGGCAGCAGGCAATACCATGAGCTAATTCTCCACAGCTCTCCTCCTGCTTCTCTGTCCTATAGCTAGTTGCTTTTCTCCCCACACCCATCCGAGAGCATTTCGTCAACTCAAGTGGTTGATTCTTGCTTGTACAATCCTCTGTCCACAGGGCAATAACCACCTAGTGACATTTGCACTGCTAGAAAACTTTGAGCTGTGCTTGCACCCAAGAGTTTCAATCTGTGTCCAGCTTTGCAACAATTGAAAAGTTCATCAGAGAAATAGAGCTTCATTTATGACTTTTCTGCAGTCTCCTAGTTGTAATAGAGTCATAGAACAGTTTAGCTTGGAAGAAATTTTTGGACATCATCTGGTCTGAGACTCTGCTCAAAGCAGGAACAACTTCAGGATTAGGTCCAAATTCAAAACTAGATCAGGCTGCTTAGAGTCAGATCACTGAGTTTTCAGTATGTTCAAGAAGATATTCCACTGTTTTACCACTCTCAGCATAAGCAAAGTCTCCTAATATCTAATTGGAATTTTCCCTATTGTAACTTGCACCCATTGTATCTCAGTCTGTTGTTGTATATTGCTGAGATGAGTTGATCAGAGCAATGGTGGGGGAAATGTTTCTTTTCTTCTTTTGGGTTTTGATTGATTATATAAAATATATAATATATATAATTCTCATTTTGGGGCAGGAGAAAGAAACCAGTTTTAAGTTATCCTTTAAGTCAGTTTTTTTTTTTTTTTTTCACACAAGTATGTTCGATACTATGCTTTTCTCTGGCTGTTATTGTTGCAAAAGAAGTCAGTGAGCTGACCCTATTATAACACTTGTTTCTGGAATTCACTGAGCAAGGAGCAGAGAACGTTTGTTACAATACACATCCCAGAAAACTCTGCAAGCACAAATTTCACAGGTGCATGTTTCACCTTAGGAAAAGCAAACAGGGCTTTTGCAAGGGGTAGAATAAATCTTTCAGTGTTGACTCAAAGAAGAGAAGAGAAGAGAAGAGAAGAGAAGAGAAGAGAAGAGAAGAGAAGAGAAGAGAAGAGNAGAAAAGAAAAGAAAAGAAAAGAAAAGAAAAGAAGAAACCCTAAGGACTTTAGCTGACATTGAGATCTATAAGAAAAAAAAATTATTTCTAGTACTCAATGTATTTTACTGGAAAATACATTTAAAGATTAAGAAATATCAACATCCCTTCCTCGTTTCTATAGAGTCCAGGCTGCAAGAATGAAAGGGTGCAAAGCTCAAAAGTGTAATGGGTCTTTGACTCAAGCAGAGCTGTAACCACTCAGCAGCTGAGCTGGAAGCAGAGGAGGTGGCTGTAGCAGGCTGGAACAGAAGGATGCAGCAGCCAGGTGGCAATAGCTGGGCAAATTATTTCACAGTGTGACTGGTCTGGATGGAGGAAAATGGCTTCTGACAAAGAAATCTTCTCAAGTTTCCCTTTTCCTCCCTGAGAGTGAGGAATAGAGAAAAAAAACAGAACTGGCAGCCAAGGAGCCCTGCATGCTGGTGGGGCCACCAGTGGGGTTGGTGATGCTTTCAGCAGCATGGATGGGGCAGTGTCTGCCTCTGCTAGAATGAGGGGATGATAAATTGAGAAAAGGAGTATTATACGAAGAACATGCACTATATATATGTACACATAGTGTACATGTGGGAGGGGATTTTTTTAATGTTCCATCATGTTAGAGTCAAATATTGCTGCAGCACCCAATACTGACCAACACTGAGACTGTAGCTGCTTTTCATGCACAGCTTCTGCTGGTAGCGACTGGATCATGTTCAGGAGCAACATGGTGTTGTGCATTAAGATCAGCTTTTGTCACACTCAAGCACAATCTTAAACCCACTTGCATCACATCTACTAATGTGCAAATCAGGAATAAGCTGTCCCAACGTGTTCTCGAGGCATTCTGAGAGACCTCCTCCTGGAGGTTACTTTACATTTACAACACAGGGGGCACTTGAACTGAAACTTCTTTGGGTTTTATATGACTGATTTATAACAGTTTATACTCAGCCCTTTGCTACTCCCTTTGTAAGTATGTAAGAAAGTCTAACATGTTGTAAGGAGACCAGAATTTCTCACGGTGTAAATTATGGGTGGGTGCAGCTGGCACTGTCTTCACCTCAGTTTTGAGCATAGCTTCTTGAGTTAGCTATTGGAAACAGCGTTTTTCCTAAGCTGGTCTGGTAAGCCTCACATTTTATCCCCTCTCCCTTTACAGATGCTGCTAAAGTTTCCAGGCTCAGAAAATTTTGGGAAGCGTGTCCATCCAGGAGGAATTCTTGCATCTCCTTGGGGCTACTCTTCAAAGGCTTTTGCTACACGGGAAGGAAAACCTCACATCTGAAAATAAAGCCTGGGCGTCCTAATTTCTTTTCTTTTGAACATCTAAACCAATTAAGTATTTCTCTCCAGGTGTCCACAAGTTCACAGAAATACTTCTTTCCCATAAAAATGTAGAGGAATTAAAAAGGCAAACAAACCCACCCTAGAAACCTGTCCTTCACCTCTACCAGTTGCAAGCTTTAAAAACTGCGAAACAGAGCGGGGCCTTTTCAGGGTTCACACTGAGAAGCTGTTGAAAAGTGTAACCAAGTGTGACTAATGACTGCGTGGCATGGGGTATTTGCATGGTTTCCATTTGCAAGCTTCAAGCGTGTGAAACCGGATCATTTGAAGAGGAACGTAAGCAGCACACGCAGGAACGCAGACGAAAATGAAAAGGCTGGCGTGGTGGAGGACAATCAGAGCAACACAACCAGTCCCTTCTGATACTGGGCAGCTGCTCATCTGCAGGTTTACCTGAAGGGATTGATAATCATTAATTAGAAACCAAGGAGCAGTAGGAAGCAGGTAATTAGTATCGGAGTGTTAATGCTATCTCTACATTAGGAGAAGAGTATTGGGCAGTAGCTTGCATTACTGGTGTTATTTATTCCATTAGAACATACTGTAGCCCATCAAAAAATATACAGTATGCATTACTCCATGCTCCAATCTTCCCTCTACTGTAAGCTTTATGCACCATAAAATGCAAATTCCAAAGACTAGGCAGGCTTTCACGCACTGAGCAGCTGTGTGGCACCTCATGTCTGGCTGGAGTCGGTGAGAAGAGAGTAGATCAGCTACTGCTGTGTGCTGAGCTCAGTTGCAAGGGGCATCTCTACAGTGCTACTAGGTGGAAACTTTGAGATTCTTGTTCCTCTCTGTAGTATGCATGTGTATGGCCTTTATCAGCTCTGCATCTACGTGACTCTCAAGCTGTGATACATTCATGTTTCTCTGCTTCCCTGAGGAGAGGAGACTGTTGATTTCGAGGGCTGCCTGTCATTGGGGGTAAGAGAGAGAGGTACCAAATCCAGATGGGAGAGGAGGGGGCAAGGAGTAGCTTGCTGGGGAGTTTTGTCTCTCTCCAGCAGCTGCGGAGACATTGGGACAAGGGGTTTGTGGACAACTCCTGCCAAAAATGTTTGCTCACAGCCTCTCAGGGCACTGCAAGCCCTGCACCTTCTTCTTTGCCCTGTGCAGTGCTTCCTTCAGAAAATGCTGAGGGAAAGTTTTGAGAACAGCTACAGGCTCTTGAGAACTGCCTGTAGTCTCCCAGTTGGGTCAGACTTGCAGTCATGTGAAACTCCTTGGCTGAGAAGGTCTCTTCCTTCCCCTAAGCCTATGTCACAGCGTGGCAGGGCTTGACCTGAGACAAGGAAGGATGCACTTTCCCTCCCTATCCTTCTTTATGGGAAGGGGATGCAGTTTGCCACCCCAGGGAAGCTGGATCTTCAGCATTAGCATAACTTTGCCTTCAAACCTGAAGCAGAGAGAAGAAAAGCCTGTACAGTGAAGAAGTCTGGTATTTTGCACGGCGACAGCTGTCATGGTTGTGTGGCCACGCACAACACTGGCTTGATCTTCCCTCCCTGGTAGAGGTGCAGCCCATGGGGTAAAGCCTGACTCCGTCTCTCCCTCTCTCCAGCTGCCATCTGTCACTGTATGGCCAGCAGTGCTTCAGGGGGACAATTTGCTCCCCATTCCCTCTAATTAGCAGCAGCAGCAGTGTCCAGTTAAAGAAGCACAAGACTTTTTCTCCTGTTATAACTTTAGATAAGAAGGACCAGAAGTGCTCTGGGATCACCTAAGAAAAAAAAAAAAAGATCCCCAATTAAATCCTCTTTCAATATTTTGCCTGCTATCAATGACAGATATTGACCAGAGGCTCTATGTATTCATACAAAAGGCTCAGCAGTGAGTGCAATTCTGATTGCCTCAAAGGTTTTGCTTTACTGGACCGGAGTATGCACCCACCAGCATCTCCAAGTGTCTGTTAGAGTTTCCTCCTCTGCTGTTCACCCTCCTATTCAAAATTTCTAACTGTGGTAACCTTAGAGGAAGGGGAGGGCAGGTCTGGGTCTGTTTTTAGGCTGAACTTGATACCTCTGAATCTATTACAGTGACCGCAGTAAGGCAATACACAACACTGGCTCTTCCCAGAATCTGAAATCAAGTTCCTGTTGCCTTCTCCCATTGCCAACTGGGAGACAGCAATGCCCACACTGAGGGGAGAGGGGAAGGTATGCATTGCTTGTCAAAGGGCTCCAGTCCAAAGGCACTACAGTATCACCACACATATTAAACACCAGGATCTAGAACCGGGTGATTGAGATGCCCTTAGTATGGCCATGGTCCCAAACCAGGATATGTGGAATAATCTATGTAATTATACTCCCCTTAGTGCTTCGGAGAAGTCCCAGTGACTGTAATACATGCTAACTTAATCTTAGCCACAGAGAAATGTGTTTCTAATTTACAAATTCGGCAATTTTTCAATAAAAGTTGTTGCACTTTGTCTGATCTATTCTCAAAATACGGAAGTGCTTGAAGCATGACCACCTGCAATAACAGATTACTGTTCCCTAAAATATTACCATACACCTACAATGTGGAGGCGTAAAGCCTCTCTAAAAAAGATCTTTGTTATTCCTTTTTTTCTCAAAAAGAAAGAAATGATCCCAAAGTAAAGCTGGTTTTCAGCAGCCTCTCTGCTCCCCAATGCAACTGGCATCAAAGTCTAATGAAAACCTGTTTGCGGACACTGGATCCGATCCAAGGTACACTATTGGCATATTCTAGACCCCTTGGGACATGACTCATATAAAAAACACAAGGCTGTCATCAGATGGCTGGTGGCTCAAATAAATCAAATTTACTTTGAAAATTGAGGCATACCAAAAT
Source organism: Urocolius indicus (assembly GCA_013401255.1). Classification (NCBI taxonomy): domain Eukaryota; kingdom Metazoa; phylum Chordata; class Aves; order Coliiformes; family Coliidae; genus Urocolius; species Urocolius indicus. The sequence goes on from WBNH01000953.1 coordinate 318,635, forward strand.
TTTATTAGGTGAAACTTTGGCATTTCTTATAGCCAACTTGCACATATATATTTTTATTACTTACAGCAGTTTAAAAGTATGCTACCAATCATATGCAAAACAAGACGCAATTGCAAACGGACATTTTTTACTGGGTGGCAGGAGGAACTGTGTTGTTTTCTTTTAAAAGCCCTGAATACTGCTGCGTGTTTGCTAAAGGTGGCACAGCAGAACGGGCCTCTCTGTTTGTTTTCCTGTGAGTTACTGGGCGCACATCCTCCGTTTGTGGTCTTGAAGCCTGACTTCAAAGAGCAGCTTCTCCTGCGGAATAATTGCTGGCTAAAGCTATCGACTGTAGCACAAAAATGACATATAATGTTTGCAGCATACAGTTAGAAGAAACAGATGTAAATGCTGTCCAAGGCCCTAGATGGTCCAGGAGGGACTCTGATCTTGAAGAGGTTGCTCCTTCAGTAGCCCACGTGCAGAGGCAGAACCTGGCATTGCCACAGCCACTCCTGGCTCAGGTGTGTGGGGCTCTGCCTTCCTGTGCCCACCCCCATAGATGCTCACCGCGTGCTTCAACACAAGAGACGCTATCAAACATTGCAAGACATAGGTCTGGTTCCTATAATCTCCAGCACATGGATTAAAATCAAGGCGAAGGCCATGTTTCGGAGGAGAGTGAGTGCTTTTGGGCCTGTTAATGGAAGTTAAATCCATGAAACGAAAGAAAATACATTCATTTTAGAAAGATCTCTCAGTAGACAGAACAGCCAAACTCCTGCTGACATTTCTAAACTTCATTTATCCAAGTGCATGGCAAGATAGCCTCTGCTTTAAACTAATAATAAGAAGAGTAAAAAGCTGCAGATTTGGTTTAGTTTTTCCTCAAAGTACAACAAAAACGTATGGGAATATATTCTGACAGAGTCCAAGAAGCATGCTGGCTCTGCTCCAAAATAACTTAATTCACTGTTCAAACACAAAGAAAGGGAAAATAATGGCGCTGTAGATAAAAACCATGAGACTGCTATATCTGACAGTGCACTGTTTTGGGATGAAGAGATTCTTGGCTGAATGCTGACACTTCCGTCCCAGAAAAATGATCTACTGAGGTTCCCAGCGGCTGGTTCCCGGAGAGTGGTGCAGCCCAGTGCTCTGTACTCCTGGGAGATCAGGGCTTGCTTAGAGGAGCTTACCCACTGAGGCAGGTACTTCTCAATGTGGTGAGCTTCTTCCTGGAAAAACACAAAGTGGAAATCACAATTTTGCCCTGAAAATGAAACCCCACAAACCTTTATAAATGTGAAGGAGTGGGCAAGCACAGCCTCAGCGGTGTGGGCTGAGCCTTTCCAGGAGTGCTAGGCAGAGGATGGGATTCTGATAGATCCTCAGAATTGTTGCAAGTCTTTCCTTGAAGCCATAAAAATCCCCTTTATTTCTATGAGAAGAGCAAGGTCAGAGCTGAGTTGTTTGCTCCAGAGTCTGCTATGACTGACTGACCAACTCTTCTGGAATTCAAGAAACTTGTCCATTATCCACTTTGGCAGCCAAAGAACTGTTGTTTGAAGCTGTCAAAAGTTATCTCTGATGTACATCATTAATGGAGAATTTAAAGCAGGCACATTTATGAAGTAACACTCTCACTTTACATATTCCTAATACAAAAGGCTGTGGAGGTTTTTCCAGTGGAAAAATGAGGCCTGGTCCAAAGCATTTGAAGAAATAGTTGCTTTCACATTAGTGGACTTTCTCCTTAGTCCTTAATTCCATATGTTGCTGGGTGTGTTTGTTTAGTCTGTGGCTGGACATAATGGCACTCCATAGACTTGAGAAATTTCTGCAGAATTCAGGCTTTTTCCCTTATCGTGAAGGAATAGCCACATACTTCCTCCTGAAATAACAGAAAACTGAGTCATTAAGAGAGACATCAGCAGTATTTAGTCACTGAAACACAGTGTTGTGACTAAAAATGTATCCCCATAGATATTTGATTAGTTTCCAGGAAAAAAAAGGGAAAAAAAGAATGTAACAAAAATCATACAAACTTGCAAGTGAAGGAGAAATAACAAAAGTCATATGAACTCTCAAGTGAAGGAGAAATAAATTCTGGTAGCCTATGGTTCTCTTGAGATAATTTCTTGTCACTTCAATGCACTGCTTGAATATTTTCCAGTATTAGTGTTCTCTATCTCATTGTTTTGGCTGCTGTACACATTTCCACAATTTTCCTCCCGCTAAATAAAGCAACAACAAAAAAAAATAATCATCAGGTCGTAAAATGTTTCTACAATTTAATTAAAAAATAATATCTGCTGTCTGCACAATTTAAATTTGGCCTGCTTTAGCACATGCATCATGGCTCAGACTTTAATTACATGATCATATAGTACTTCTCCCCACAGGACTGCAGTCTTTTCCTTCGCGGGATAACCTTCTTTCCAAGTCCCTAATTTTTGATTGATTGACTCTGAGACTGGGAAAAGAGCTGCAGCTGAGAAAGGGAAGTTTCTCCTTGTTACCTAAGTACTCCAGGATCTGTTCTTCAGATTTCACCTTCCAGTCATGACTTCCTTTCCAGCCCACATCCAATTCTCCCTCCTAAATCCTCTTCTGATCTATCCCTCCTTCCTTGTTTCCATCTCTCAGACCATGCCTCGTTGCCTAAGTAGTCCCACATTTCCTTTCCACTTGCCAATGATCCTACAGGAAACATCTTGCTGCCATAACGCGTCTCTTTCCTTTCCACCTCACACTGTGTTTGTCCTATGCTAGGTATAGATCAGAGGGCTTCCTCCTTCTCTTTTGGAAGGCTTCCCTGGAGGAGGGAGCCTGCAAGAGCACAGGAGGAGCCCCAGGAACGGGATGAGCTAGGACATGCTCATTGACTGAGTGGTGATGCCTGTGGGGGCAGTGAGCGATGTGAGCATGCTCAGCAGCTTTCCCCTCTTCCAATCAATCCTGTAAAAAGTTCCTGCTGATGGGAACATTTTTTTCCCTCAAAGCCTAGCTACTCTGGGCAGGACTTTATAGGAGCAGAACTATTCCTGCTAGAAATCCTTGGATCTACAGTGTCCAGAGACAGGCAATGAAGCTGGTGAAGAGACTGGAGAAGAAGTCTGATGAGGAGTGGCTGAGGGAGCTGGGGATGTTTAGCCTGGAGAAGAAGAAGCTGAGAGGAGACATGATCACTCTCTATAACTACCTGAAGAAGTGTTGTAGTGAGGTGGGAGTCGATCTTTTCTCTTCAGTAATGAATGATAGGACATGAGGAAATGGGCTCAGATTGCAACAGGGGAGGTTTAGATTGAAGATTAGGAAGAGCTTTTTCACCAAGGGGGTTGTTAAGCATTGGAAGGGACTGCCCAGGGAGGTGGTGGAGTCACCATCCCTGGAGATATTGAACTGCCATATAGATGAGGTGCTGAGGGACATGGTTTAGTTTAGTGATGAGCCTGGCAGCGTGAGGTGAGTGGTTGGACTTGATGATCTTAAAGATCATTTCCAATCATAATGATTCTGTGACTCTATTACTGGTAGAAAGTTCATGTAAGAAGGGCTGTTTCCTTCAGCGTGGTTGTACTTGAGTTTTCTTTTTGAAAGAGAAAGTGGCATCAATTTCTTGAAGAGAACCAAAGCTGTTTACTGTTTTTTCCTGGTCCAATCTTGGATATGGCCATATGTTTTCTTTTGCCAAGAAGTTCATCTGCTTATTGAAAGAGTTGCCCAATTGTAAATGACCATTGGAAATATTCAAAACACAGTTTTGCAGGGTTGTTAGCAACTGAAATCACAGTCTTGTGATTGGATATGTCAACAGTCTTAGCAAATGGTAGTGTATGTAGCCCTGCAATACCACCCTAAAAGTGAGCCCACACATGCAGCCAGTCTACCTCTAAGTACTTGCTCAAAAGCCAACCTTTTTCTCAGTCTGCTGTGATGGTTTTACCTGCCAATTTTGCCACAGGTGGCTGGACCAAAAGAAACCTCCAGGAGACTCTGATGGTAATTTCACTTACGAGTGAAGGCTTCTAACACCCGATGACGGGATGACGGAACAATCTCTACCTTCTGGCTCAGCCTAAACATAAGAGAACCCCCTGCTAGAGCAGCATAGGTGAATCCTGCATGTCCAGTCTTCAAAAAAAATAATCTTTTAGAGCCTATGGCATTGTGGGGATATTACTTGGAGGGAACATTGCTTTATTTACATTGTTTTTCATCTTTCAAACTTCCCGTTGCTTGAATTAAATGCTAATATTTCAGAAAGCTGCATTTGGTTGGTGGTTTCTCATCTCAAACCCTTGCACTAGTAAGTCCCTTGTTTGGGTCATGTTTGACTGGATTTTGAACATTCAACCTGGAATAATTCAAATTTCACAGAAAACAATAGAAAATTGATAGAACACAAACATACATGTGAAAGTGGAGGCTGAGTCCACGAGGACTTCTAGCTCTGCAGAAGACCTGTCACAGTCTTGGGTTATTAGTCTAATTAAAGAGAAGCCGGAGGCTTTGCAAAAGCAATTTCTTTTCTGCATACATAGCTGTTTTATGAACCAGACTTATTTCCTCAGTGCCAAATTGCATTTCAGAATGTGTCCTTGCTAAGTAGAGTGAAATGTATTTCCATTTTTCATGACCAAACCACATTTTGGATGAGGGGGAGGCAAGAGTCTCAGTACCATTTCCTGAAGTCAAGAGCAGAACTGCCATTAATTTCAGTGTCCCAAGATTTAAGTAAAGAGATAACAGATCCTCAAATGGTTTTAAGCTCATTGAACTGTTACTCTGGAATGAAGCATATGCCATTCAGTTAAGAGGCACATTTACACAGCTGAGGATGACAAGACTAGTTTGACTGAAGACCGGAGCAGAGAATGATGCCTCCTCCTACATGATCTGCCCCCTGAAGAAAACATCTGCCTGCATGTTTAAACAGGAATGTGAACTGCTAATGTAATCTGACCTTTAGACAAAGGGAAGAATATTGCTCTGTATAAATACAGAAGAGACTAGAATGTTACATACTGTTGACTGTTTTCTGCATGTGAGGATAAAACCACAATGAAAACAGATAAAGGACTGAAGAACGTAATTCCTTAGTGAGTCAAGGCTTTCAGGCATCTAGGAGAAAATACGAGGGCCTAAGTTCAGCCTGGTGCAATTCTTGGCAATTATCTGAAGTGGACCCATTGATGTCTCTGTAGTAATAACCATGTGTATCAGGGCTGTGAAATCTTGTTTCACAACAGAATTCTTGCAGGCTCTAACTCAGACCAAACCACAGGGCTTTCTATGAGCAATAGTATTTTGAGGGAAAGGCTTTTTGTCAGGCACCTTTGATATTAAAGAGCTTTCTAGTATTCGAATGACTAAACAATTAAAACGTCTCTACAACGTAAGACATATAGCAGATATCATTAGATTTTCTCTGTGGAAACAGCAGAAAGGAGGAGAGAACAGAGGAACTGGAGAAGGCACTTGTTCTTTGGACAGATGGTGTCTTGAAAGGTATCAATCCAGTTAGTTTTGACGCGAACTACAATTTGGGGCACCTGAGGGAGTGCACAGTTCCTTCCCTTGCATAGCCAAGAAGTGGCCACACACAAAACCATAAAAAGCCACAGGCAGATGTAAGGGACTTAACTCCTGTCACTGGAAATCTGGTTTTCCTACAGTGACGGGATCCAGTTTTTACCACCACGAGTACTGACAGACTCAGTAATGGTTCACACAAAAGGGATACTCTTTCAGATTTACTTTGCTCACTAATGAGAGTTGATTCATTATGGATGTTACATCAGAGAGACTGACCCAACTGATCTGAATCTGAGTAATTTAAGATTTCTGAGAGCAGTTGTGGTACTCAGTTTTAGAAGGGTAATGGGAGAAAAGCTGTCAGTTCACTAGAATCTTAAAGCTCTGTTAAAAGCAGCAATTGGCAGCCCAGACTGGTAATCTTGATGGGCCTTCCTTGGGGAGCCAGGGCCTTCCTCACTTGATAGCACCAGCATTTCATGTGACATTCAAAATGCCACTGTAATAGATCCTCTGGACATGTTTTTGTCTTCTCATAGCTACAAGCTACTCGGTCATTCCATATCTGGTTGATGGTCAAAATTTTCTGTTCATCTATTCATTAGCTGCTTATCCTGGATTTCTTTTTCCACATGCACCTAGCATGTATTCTTTCATCACCACTGCGAACAAATGTAACTTCTGTACTATTACATTTTGCCCAGTTTCTGTTACAGTGGTCATAAATGTCTTATTGTGATCCTTCTGCATGTTGAAAATGCCTCCTCTCTGCCACCCTTCATTCACAGGAGCTGTGAGCTCTTGCCTCATTTGGAGCAGCAGATGGTGGCAATCTGCCTGGTGTGGGCCGCTTGTACTGCCCGCACTGCCTGAGGGAGGTTTAGCCTTGTCCCGAGGCCAGAACGTCATAGAACCATAGAATTCTTTTGGTTGGAATAGACCTTTGAGGTCATCAAGTCCAACCACTAACCTAAAACTGCCAAGCCCACTGGTAAACCATGTCTCTCAGCACCTCATCTATGCATGTTTTAAATATCTCCAGGGATGGTGACTTTACCCCCTCTCTGGTCAGCTTGCAATAGTGTCTAACAACCCTCTTAATGAAAAAGTTATTCCTAATCCCCAATCTAAACCTCCCCTGGTACAACTTGAGCCCATTTTCTCTTGTCCTATATTTCATTACTAGGGAGAAGAGACCCATAACCACTTCAGTACAACCTCCATTCAGATAGTCGTAGAGAGTGATTATGTTGCCCCTCAGTCTCCTTCAGACTAAACAACCTTGTTCTCCAGATCTTTCCAGCTTCATTGCCCATCTCAAAACATGCTGCAGCACCTTAATGTCTTTTGTTTTAGTGTGGGGCCCAAAACTGGACACAGTATTAGAGGTGCAGCTTCACCAGTGCTGAGTACAGCGAGACAATCATTTTCTTGTTCCTGCTGGCCACACTATTGCTGATAAAAGCCAGGATGCCATTGGCCTTCTTGACCACCTGGGCACACTGTTGGCTCATGTTCAGTTGCCTGTCGATTAACATTCCCAGATCCTTTTCCTTTGGGCAATTTTCCAGCCCCTCTGCCCCAAGCCTGTAGCATTGCCTGGGGTTGTTGTGGCCCAAGTGCAGGACCCAGCACCTGGCCTTGTTGAACCTCATACAACTGGCCTTGGCCCATCTCTCCAGTCTGTCCAGGTCCCTCTGAAGAATCTTTTTGTCCTCAAGCAGATCTATGCTACTGCCCGGCTTCATATCACCAGCAAAATTACTGAGGGTACACTCAGTCCCCTCATCCAGATCACCGATAAAGATTTTAAATAGAACAGGTCTCAACACCACTATTGATTGACCACCATCTGAATTTAACTCCATTCACCACCACTCTTTCGGCCTAGCCATCCAGTTTTCCACCCAATGAACAGTACATCTGCCCAAACCACAGGCAGTCATTTTCTCCAGGAGGATGCTGGACTGCTGTCTGCAGGGGATAACCTCAGAGCAGTACACCCTGATGGGTTGGCTCTACCTCTACAAAACTAGCGGCTCCCATAGTACCAAACCAGACACCCACTTGCAGAGCTGGATATTACTCTCTCATTTCTCAAGTATTTAACATGTTCTTCTTTATTTTTTCTGCTGTAACGTTCACTGTAACAGCAGTCAGTGCAGCAAGGATTTCCTCTGTGCGTGTTTTAGCAGAGCTGAAGTCACATCCAGATATGCTTTTGAGCAGACCCCAAAGGTGTTACTGCAGTTACAAGCAGCAGACTGTGAAATGAGCTTTGCATTAAGACTTGTTCCTTTAACTGTAAAGAAGTCCAAACACCACTTAATTGAGTGTGGAGCTGCTGCAGTGTTCTCCAAAGACTCCAGAAGGCAAATTGAAGTCCTTTGCTCTTCCCCTTGTCAGAAGGCAATTGCTCTTTTTTTGTCTCATTGTTTTCAGTGTTTTTGCTTTCACTTGGACATACTTTGAAGATTGTTTACTGTAAGAAGAGGAAAATAAAAAGCATAGTCCAAATGCTGTCTATGCTGTCTGCTTCACCACCAGTTTATCTGTCACGAAGATTACCAGATGTGGTCAGAGCTCCCCCGTCATTTTAGCAGTTGTCTTCATTGCTGGAGCAATTTGTAGCACAGAAGGGATCAAATCAGCTTCATTCAGTTGCTGGTTTTTGAATGCTTTCATTTTACATTTCCCTTGGAGTGTCATTAAACTTTTTAAAACTAGCAACGCTCTGTTAATTTCATTAATCCAGCCACATATTAGGAAATTGCTTTTTCTACTTTTTGTTTTTACATTTCAGTTTATAAAAAGAGAACTTCTCCATGCTCTCCAGTGACTTTTGGGAGTCAATGGTATTCAGCTCCTGTGCAATCCCAGCAAATGCTTTGTCTGGGACTTTAATAGGAGCTGTTAAACTACACAGCGGGTTATACCTTTTAGCATCTATTACACTCAGTAAAACCAGCACATTTTTCCCATCAGTTACACTCTCCGTGATTATACTCTCCTCCAGTCTCACCATAGGTGGGCCAGGCCTCCATTGAGCAATTAAAGGAGCCACTTTGTCGCCAGTGGCCAGCCATTTCAATGCTTTTCAAAGCACACACGTGGGCATGCTCACATGTGCACGCACGCGCACAGCCCCCCAACAGTTTGGTTGGCTGCTGTGGTCAACCACTGAGCCCTGCCGTCGCTCTCTGGCATGGGACCAGGGTTCCACCCTCCTAGCCAACAGCTGAGGCTTTTATGCTTGGCCCAACATCTGCAATATGAAGGCAGTGTACATAGGGGTTGCTCGCTCGCTGCACGCCACACAGCAGCTCTCTGGGGTTCCTGCACTGGATAAGGTGGAGAGGGAGGTGGTAAAGCCCCAATGCGGTTGCTGCAACAAAGATAAGTGATTTGCTGGTGTGCAGTAGAAGACCATGAAACAGCTTATTTTGAGCACAGCGTATGCATGTGAATGCTACAGCAGAGTTTGAATGACTTCCAGGGTAGAGGTGGTGGCTGGGATTGGGGCAGAGGTTTAGGGGGCTCTTTCCCTGTCCACTCTGCAAGGAACAGGAAGATTAGTTCACCTGTTAAGAGCAATTAGTCTTTGAAGATAACTATACTGAACATGTACAGATGGTATTGTGCCCTTGTGGCCAAGAAGGTCAATGGTATTCAGGAGTGCATTAAGAAAAATGTGTCAAGGGAGGTTCTCCTTCTCCCTCTATGCTGGTGAGGTCTCATCTGGAGTCCTGTGTCCAGTTCTGGGCTCCCCAGTTCAAGAGAAACAGAGCATGTTTGGAGAGAATCCAGTGAAGGGCTAAAAAAATTAGGAGGGGACTGGAACATCTCTCTGATGAGGATAGGCTTCAAGAACTAGGACTGTTTAGCCTGAGAAGAGAAGAGAAGAGAAGAGAAGAGAAGAGAAGAGAAGAGAAGAGAAGAGAAGAGAAGAGAAGAGAAGAGAAGAGAAGAGAAGAGAAGAGAAGAGAAGAGAAGAGAAGAGAAGAGAAGAGAAGAAGGGACCTTACCAACACATACAAGTATCTAAAGGACGAATGTCAAGAGGATGGAGTGATACTTTTTTTTCTATAGTCTCCAGTGACTAGGGGTAATGGACAAAAGCTAGAAAACAAAAAGTTCCATTTAAACACAAAGAAAAAATCATGTGTGAGTGAAGGATCCCTGGCACAAGCTGCTAAGAGTTTCCTTCTCTGGAAGCTTTCAAAACCCACCTGGACATGTTTCTGTGCAACCTGATCAAAGTGAATCTACCTTAGCAGACGGTCAGACTAGATGGTCTCTAAAAGGTCCCTTACAACCCCTACCATTCTGTGATTCTATGATTTTTCAGCAAAGCCCACAGGATGAGAAATACAAACTGCAGTTAACATCTTCTCTGAGGACATTCCAAGAAATTATAGGAAAAAAAAAGCTCTTTTTACTTTATTTTAGCTATGCTTGGAAATGGCTTGAGAGGATGACAGTAGAACAATACTAAACACACGTGTCTTGACCTTGTTTATTTTGCATGGTCCTAATCTTTCTATTGATACCACTGGGATGACTAAGAGATTTTGGACAACTTTAACATAAGACATTTCTTCTTGTCCAATTCAAATGGACTGCCTGCTGCTACATGTAACTACAGCTGATTGGAAAATTAATGATTTTGTAAAGTAAGACATGTCCAGCTTTAGCGCACTCACTACTAGAACACATCCCTCTTCTTACGGTTCGGGTAACTAGGCCATCTTGCTGTTCACTTGCTTTCTACAGAGGACTTTTAATAAGTTTTTCATTTTTAAGCCTCAGTGAAAAGTATTTACCACTGCAGATCAGCCTGACAGGAGATAATGCTGCATCTTTGTATGAGGGACATGCAGAGGAGTCGTTGGAGTTGACGTTCAGCAGGTCATCCTGTACCAAGTAGTCATGAACTGTGGAGATTGTTCTTTCTGGAGGGAAAACTGACATTTTAGAGGCCAGATTTTTTTGCAAGGGAATTTTAGCAGTTAGACTTTCATGATTCCCCATGCTGGGAACTTTCATCAGCTACAATAAAAAATAAGAGGAATTAGCACATGGGATTTCTGTGTTCTGCAAAACGCCCAGAATAGGGAGTCTACAAGATTAGTGCTAAGCACTACTAAGATTTCTCCTTTCATCTCTTAGACATGATAAAGACGGTGAAAGTATTTTCATTTGTGCTTTGGGCCCAAACCTGGACAGTGAAGGACCTTCCTGATTTCCCATTAGCTTCAGTGAGATTTGACACCGGTCAGCAAAGAGGAATCTTGCACTTGTCAGAAAGCACCTAAAGAGCAGAGGGGATTCTTTATGCAAGAACCTGATGAGAGCAAGACATTTAAAGTATTATAGCACACTGACATACAATGGAAAATCAATTTATGAAACAATAGATCTAGCAAATTGGAGATGTCTTTTTGGTTTGGAGTTGTGGGGGTTTTTTTTCTTTTCTTTTTTTCTTCACAGTCTCATTAGTTTCTGTTAAGACCTTTAACAGATGCCTAATTGACACAGTCAGTTTTCCAATCATGTATCATTTTAATATCCCATGGTCTTTTCAGATCTCGCATGGATACCCCTTTCACTGAGATAAATTATTTGCTGTGTTTCAAGTTCCTCCGCTTGAATTCTGCTTATCTTCTCATGACTTTTCCCACAGGAAGATTCTGTAAGAAACTTGGGAGGGGAGAGCAGAAGACAGGACAGGACTTCATGCTATTCCAGCCACAAAGGTACATTTTTCAGAACATTTTGTTTGAAAGCTGAAGTCTGAGTGCAACGCTTTGCATTTTAATGAATCAGCACTGTAACTCTGACCTAATGGGAAATGTTTCATGATACATGCTACTAGGGATTTTGTGCCTGTGTGAACATCCTGTTCTCAGATGCATATTCCAGAGTCATATTTGTGAGAGGGACCTCTGACTGTACATACTTTCTTCTTGGTGCTCTGTTTTACATACATCATTTCCGACTTTGGTGGAAATAGTGGAAACTTTATCTATTACTTAAAAAAAAAAAAAAAACAAAACTCCCACCTTTTTATTTTTTAAGTCAATATAAAATTGTAATCAGCGCCAGTACAGACAGGATTTTGCCCAAGATATTGGATTTTTCTTTTTCAAACTTATGAGCTCTTTAAGCTCTTAAAACACTTTAAATGCTAAAACACTCAGAAGGCTTGCAGAAGGCTAGTGTTCCAGAAAACACTCCCACAAAGTAAAGATGCTCATTGAAAAGACGTTCTCTGTGTCATCTGCTTTCTGATGAGAGTTGATCCTGCAAAATAATCTACACTTAAACTTCAGGAGCACAACAATCCCCCTGTAGATGTGACGTTTCAAGGCATATTGCAGGACACCTTTAACCAGCCATGTTCCCCTAAGTGCAGTAACACTTCTAGGCAGACCTGCTTAAGCAGGGTGGTTGGGCTAGATAGTCTTTAGATGTCCCTTCCAACCCCTGCCATTCTGTGATTCTGTGATCCTTTCAGTAATGTTGTCATGCCTTTTAAAATGTTAACCTCTTGAGATAGCTTAAAAAAAAAACTCAAGAGTTGTCAAAAACTGGAGAGATATTTGTTTTATCCATCTTCTAAAATAATTCAAGCTTCTTTGAAGCTGATAATATCACCATTCACATTCATAGTTCTACTCATTAGAGGCCATCTGGATCAACATTTCCCTAATGCTTTAATTCAGACACCGCTGTCCCTGCCCTATATTCTCCCTACCTCCCTAAGCATTTTCCTTGGGCTGTGATCTAACCCATCATTGAATTTTCCATCAGAAATACTATACAGGTCCTCTGGTTTCACAGATCATCCTGATCACAGGGCTCACACAGTCATTTGTGGATCTGTACAGTTCTTTTATGGAAGCATGCTTGTCATTTATAGGAAGGATGTTGCTGATATATGAAACCAAAGTGTACGTTCAAGTGTCCACTTTGTGCTTGGTAACAGCTGAAGGATTTGGGACCTGAAAAGGCTGGACGTTGTCTTTCTTCTGGTCTGGCCTGGTGTTTTCTAGTCTATCTTAGTTAAAAACAGGTTCTTAGATGTGGGATAGTGTGATCCCAGCATCCTCTGCTGGAGAGGGCAGAAAGCTTCAGGGACATGACAGAAGTCTGTTTTCCATGGCAAGGTGATAGCATCAGCCAAGCTTCACGCTGGTTAAATACATTTGGGCAGCAACAGGATTTTTTAAAAAATGAAAGAAAATTGAAGGAAAAGAGATGAAACAACAAAGGAATAAGTCTTTCCAAATTCTTACCACACCTGGTATGAAGCATGTACTTTTGCAGATGATAACGTTTACCCTTTATGACAGCATTATACATATACATTGGCTTTGCCTTTTTAAGTAAGGGATGTTAACAGCCTTGAATAAAATTGGGACAAGCAGTGTAAACAGGATGGCATATAAAGTGTGATACAGTATACAGAGGGCAAAGTATGTTTGAAGGTTAGCTTATTAATAAAACATGGCTGGCCTTGATTTAGTTTATAAGAAACTTAAGACATTTATCAACATCTGTCTGAAGCCATTTCCAGTCTCTTTGGACTCTGTTGTGTATAACCTGATTAATAAAAGATGATGCCTTAGGAAGGAAACTTAGATCTTTGCAAGCAATGACAAAAGAAAATTCAGTGCTTAATCTACATATGAAAGGAAACTGTGAGAGTAAACTAGTTTACCACTGCATCCCAGGATGCCAATCACTTATAACATTTCATCTGACTTAGTTTTGGCTGGGTCTGGAAAAGTAAGAAAGAATTCCAAAAATTAAGTGTGGAATTAATTTACAAGAAAGATCCTAGTGCTCACTTATGGAGACTCTGAAATCTAATCCCGTTCCCTTGTGGCTTCCTCCCCTCCGTGTTTTTAACTTTGCAACTTTCCGTGTTTGTTTTTCATTTGTCTCCTTGATCCTTTAGTCTTTCCTTTCCCTTAGGCTAGAATAAAGTTCTAATATTAAACAAGTGCCACACTTTGCCTATTGATAGTAGTTGCCCAATAAAACATTGCCCTCGGAAGCCAATTAGTGAAATATGTTTCTTGTAATAACCAGTAATTTGTTTAATTTTCATGCGTTCTTGCCTGATAGTCAGCCAAAGGGATGAACATGCGTAGTTCCTGCATCTGGGATACAGACAGCCCAGTTTCACTGTGTGGTACCGAGTGCTCCCTGCACAGACACCTGGCAGCAATGGTCTTACCCAGCTTTGGCATTTTGACACTTGCATTTTGTTAGTCTGCCCAAGCTAACACAATGAGAGGGACATCTCTGCAAGGATGCTACACTGGGACTCGAGCAGTTTCTCTGCATGGCACTGAGGGGCCCATTTAGAATTGAAGCTGAGCTTCTCACTGCAGGGCATGGACAGCCCTGAAACCTTGAGAATCCGTGTCTAATATTTAGGCATCACTGGCATTCAAGGAAGCTTCTCCTAACTCTACAGGATCACAGATTTCTTCTTTTACATGACCACTGTTTGGAAACCAGGTTTTATATCCCATCCTCCATCCTCTTTCCCAAGGAAGTCCTGAACAAGCAATCACTGGAAATATTCCCTGGAGCTATTCTTCTGCTCTGGTTCAGTTTCACCAGGGTGCTCCTGTGTCAGAAGTAGGATGCTCAGGTATAATTCTAAATGTCAATGTTTGGGCACCACTTCCTCTCACTGCAGCCAAGGGTAAGAGGGAGATACTTCCCTTCAGACACCAGTCCACTCACTATTTCATTATTTTATGTGATGCAAAATGGCTCTGAGAAAATGAGTGTCTGCATCTGCTCTAGTATATAAAATATGTCAGAGGCTCTTTTCTGATTCTGAGGCAAATGGTCACTGCAGGAACATTTCCATACAAATTCATCACCTTTTATCCCTAAAATGGGTGGCTGCAGCTACTTTGACTTCTAGGAATCATCTATGGCCTACAATAATCTTCAGGCAGGAGTAGGATAATACCAGACTGAAACTCTGTTCATTGCTTTAACATATGGATAAGGCAATTGATCACCTTCCTTCTTAACACTTCATGAGGTGGAACATGGATGCATGAGCAGTGGGCATTTGAACTCATGTCTCACATCCCACAAGTGGCTGTGCCAACCAGTATAATGCTGAGTAAAGAAAAACACATTTTGTGGCTCCTAATTCAGCTCTGAAAAAGATGCTGAACTTGTCAGGGAAAACAGTAGCTTGAACAAAACAGGCCAGAGAAATGACCGAAGACTGTAGGCTTTCCACAAGAAAAAGATGTAGGTGTCAGCCCAATGGCAATACTGCACGTGGTGAATACTGAAAGGGGAGTGACTTTTTTCTGCAGCCCAGAGAGTACCCAGAATCTCAGAGAGGGGAAGGTGTGTTACCTCTGCATTTCATTCTCTCTGTAGGTCTTACCCTAGAAGGTTGATGGTGGCTTGTAATGAGACATTCTCCTGTCCATTTATAGAAACTTTTTAAATGAAGATTGAACAAAATTTCAGGACAAATTCAAATTTTCTTGAGGTCTGGGATGTTGAACTGAGAAATTCAAATTTAGACCCTCTCTCTGTGCCAGCTGAGAACTGAAGATTGTCACATACTTCTGCAGTGTCGGAGACCAGCTTCTGAAGGAACATTTTATAAGAAAATGTCTCTGGCTGACATCATCCTTGGAGACAAAATTTTGTTCCTTGGGGTAGTTTCAAATGGTACTGAAAGCTACTTTATATTAACTTGGATTTAAACAGATTAAGCAGACAGTGTGGAAAGGACCATGCTGAGCCAGATCCTGCACTGGGTTAAATTGGCATGGTGCTCTCAAAGACAAAAGAGTGACAATTAATACCAGCTGAGTATCTGGCCCATTGCATTTAAAGACCATGTCAGAGACCACCTACTTTCTAACACAGCTTATAAAAATGGTTGAAGACGTTTAGAGCATGTTATGCCAGCTGGAAATTCCCAATCTGGTTTCTGCACCAATGAAAGCACCAAAACATAGGTGCTGAGTCCCACATCCACTTGTGATATTCAGTGCATTTATTGTAAACAGTCTTGAAATGGTGTTGATGACACTTTTTTTTAACAAGTGCTGGTATATACATGTGGAGATTCCTACTCAAATATATGGGATCACGTACTGTTGCAAGGATTTGGAGGATTGTCCATATAACTTAGGTTCCAACTCGCTCAGGTTTCAGTTAAAAACCTGATTTATTAAGAAACAAATGGGGTAATGCAATATTTTTTTTAAAGCTGCTGTAATCACTCTTAAAGCACATCATGCCACATGATAAGATCCTTTGATAGGAAATACTGATAGCCCATCCACATGCTCTTTGTTGCAGCTTTGCATTACTCTCCAAGCGCATTTCCTCACAGTCTGTAGAAACAGTGGAGTTAGAATATTGGCTCGCACTCTACATTCTTACCAGTCAAGATCATTCATTGATTCCTGGATGTGAGGATCAATGGTGGTGGCCATATGGCTTCGGAATGATCTGTTGTCTTTTCCGTAATGATGCTGTGGCTTTGTGTTTCCCCAGCAGTGATTAATAGGCACAGGCATGCGTTACGCACATGTTGATAGGTTTAGATGAACTGTGTATTTTCGTGGCTTTCTTCTCTCTCCTGTTTCTTTTTCTCCTCTCTATTTTTCTTTTCAAGGGATGGGGAAAGAAAGAGTGATTCTTCATTGAGAAAGTGAGAATGGGGTCTTTAATGAATATTCACCTCTTAGGGACATGGTATGATTTGATTAGCAAGGCTACAAGACAGACAAACCCCATGTAGATGTCTAGAGATAATTATGACACTGTCTCCCAGGAGGACTATCTGAGGACCACTTACAACGGGCAACCCCATGCTGTAGAGTAATAAATGCCTCCAAATGCCTCTTGGCTGCTAACCTTGAGAGCCGGCCATACAATGGTGAGCACATACCACTGTCCCATCCCCACTAGCTCTAAAAACCAGGCAGTACCACATTGAGGGGAGCAGATTTTCTCTCTCAACCACAGCTGATGGACACGCCACCTCCCAGGCCTTCTTCTTGGAGGACACAGAAGGGATGGATGGACAGATAGACCTAATCAGACACCCTGGACCTCTCCAGTGGAAGATGTAGAGTAAGCATAAGGGACTGATAATCCTTGGATACATAGAGTATAGCAATAACAGACTAACAAGACATAGCTTGTCCACTAGGCTGTTCTTGCCCAGCTCAAAACTAAACCAAAAAAGCTCCTTGGTTAAATCTTGTTTATTAAACATTGAGGCAAAACTGTGTAACATTAACAGAGAGTCCAGTGAGGAGTCAAGGAAGATGGGGTATACAAAACCGTATAACAGGAGTACACCTGCATATTGCTCAGAGCCATTGTGGGCTCTGAAAAGGTCACCTCATCTTGAACAAGGAATGAGCAATTCCTCCATCCTCATTCACAACTGATAAGCCTGGATTCAGAGGTCTCTTCCCATCCTGTGCAAAGTTTCATACTTTTTCCTACATTCTGGATTGATCAAAATGGTTGGAATCAAAAAAAAAAAAAAACAAAAAAAAAAAACCATCCCGCAAATGGTTTGTGTTTGTATCACATCAAAAGTTACTAAATTCATAAAAATTACATCTGTACATCTGCCTTGAGGAGTATTTGTGGTGCAGATGGTAGGCTGCTGGGACACAAGACAGAAAAGTATCACATGCATTTGCTTTGCTCATTTACTCTTCTCTTCTTCTCACAGTATTAGAGGTAGGATACTGGGCTGGACAGACCCTTCATCTCACCCATTACAACTATTGTAATGTTTGTAAGTTATGGGACTTCAAGCATTTCTAAAATCCATAAAGAAATGGCTTGTTGCCCAAGTATCATGTGGGTTTTGTTTTCATCTTCAAAGAAATGATAAAACCCAAGATGTTCACAAGAAGTAGCAGAAATTTCGCAAGAAAACAGCTTCTAGAGCGCATCAGGTTCCAAATGTTGTTGGTGGTTTGACTGTTTTCATTACCAATGTTTCAAGTATTATATATAACTAACTGTTTTAACACTTTCCAGGTTCTTTCATCATGAAATATATTTTGCAAAAGATTAGACAGAAGGTTGCACATCCTCTGAGATGTTCATTGTATGTGTGCTTCCAAAGTGTCTCTCTCCTTTCTGATCTTCCACCATAATACCCACGCTGCAATAAACACCAGCAGCTGTTTGGGTGGCTTGAAAAGGGTTTGTCTTTCAGCCCTAAGGAAAAAAAATTTAGTCTCCTCCTGGAACTGTAGAAATATAAATATTCTATTCTAGGCTGGAAATTTTCAAACTTTTCACAGTTTTCAGGGAACTCCAGAAATATCAATAGAAAATGACGTCTAGATTTTGTTAAATTAAAGCTTTTTGAGGATTACACCACACCAGCATTTCTAATCAGAAAACCTAGAGCTGCTATGTATTGACAAATATCTTTATAGGAGGAAAAAAGTGCACCCAGAACATTGCAGTTGCCCAAAAGATGACAAAGATCTATGAAAATATTGAGTCTTTTTGTGTGTGTGTGTTTGTGTGTGTGGTGTTATTGAATGCAGAAGGTCTGGCTCGACAGCATGAAGGTAACAATATTCAACTCACCTTCCTCTGCACAGTTTCCAGTGACAGGAAACTCTGGTAATCAAGACTGTGTCCATGCTAAGACTGAAAAACTGCCTTTGAACACTCCACAGTCAATGTGAATGTCCTTCCTTTCTTTAATGGACATTGAGTGGGTTGGACCAGGGCAGGATATTGGACTTTATCATAATTTACAGGAGAGGAGATGGGCCAGCTTCTACTCTGTTTGTGCTGAAGGAGAAATTTGCCTTGAGGTATGAGAACACAGGTGATTGATACACAACAAGGGAAAAGAGAAATCTATGGACCACAAGATGACGATAAGGAATACTTGCCTGTGAAATGTTTCCCTTGACAAAATTTGAGCTAATAGCTCAGAAAATGACTCTTTTAACCACTTTAACAGCACATGGGAGTCTACTTTTCATCTATGAGTTATAAGTTCTAGTAGACAAACTACTTTTAGTGAGTTATGTGTTACAAGAGCATGTCCTAAACACCAATTAGCCCTCAGACTCTGGGATCAGGCTCATGCACAGGGCTGCTGGATGCCACACAGTGTCAAGGGATGAAAGGTCAAAAATGAAACTTTCTTACATTTAGCTAATTTTTTTAAATAGACACAGTAATGTTTTCATGCACATAATGTATTCTGGTAGCTTCACAACCTCACCCCCAGCCAGGAAAATTATAAATCACATTAAGCTGAAGTTTTCGTGGTTTATAGAGAATACATTGACAATACAAAAGTTCTCTGGGAACAATAACACAAGACAGCAACACAGAGACCAAAGAGGCTAGCTCTGAGGAAATAGGGGGAAAAAAAGCAATATTTGGCACTTTCCCTGTGATATAAAGTACATGTTATTCTCATTTAGCAGAGAGCTGACTTGAACAATAGAAATGTTTGTTAATACATTCTGCTCCGCAGTGACTGTAAAAGTATTTGCTGCATTTGCTTCTTAGATGCTGTAGCTCTCTCATTTCACACCTTTCTCCAGATTTAATCTCTGCAGTATTATTTATGTGGCAATATTAGATTCAATTTACAAATTACAGCCTGCTGCAAAACGGAGCTGTTCTTTTCCCTAGAGGTACCAGCAACAGTTACATTAATCTTCTTTTAAAAAATTATTCAGAGGCTTTCAACATGCTGCCAAGAGCTCACTCCCAGATTCCTTTGTAGTCCTGTTTTTAATTGTAAGAATATCTGCAGAAAATGTAACATGTAAGGCCTGGATCCCAGTGGAGCTCCATGTTGGCAGAGGTCCTGCAGTGAGCACCAGATGGGTGGATTTGGGCTTATTTTATCTCTTCCAGTTCAGTCTTGTGTGTGGATCCTAACCTGGGAAGATAGTTCATTGCTGTGTCTCTGAGAAGGTCCCACTGGGGGTCCAGTGGAAGGGACAACTGCAGAGCAACCACTACCAAAAACAAGGAAAAATCCATTATTGCTCTGCACTAGCAATCTCCTACCTGCATCTGCCTGCACTGCACTGCAGAGAGACCCAAAGTTGCTCAGAGAAGTTCTTTTACCAGAGGTTTGCACAGAATGTGACGTGTACCACACTAATGTTGCCATTCAGGGTCATCCAGGATGACATGCCATAGCTCTGCTCAGCCCCATGAACCAGGGGCCATGGTGATTAGCTTTGGGCAGTCTCAAGTTTAAGGCAAGCACTGTTCATGCCTCAGCACTCTTTCACTCCTGTGAACTTCACAGAACCGTTTCTCCTTCTCCTCCCTCTGCTCTAGCTGTGGCTTGAGGTTCTCTATGGCTTAATGACAGTCGACAAATCTCTGGCTTTCCTAATTGTTTACTGGGGGTTGCCACAACTCCTGGCTAAGACCAAGAGCTTGGAATGAGGCAGCATCAACCAGCAGCAAGAGGATTATCTCTCCTGGATGGAGTGAGACAGCATGTTTGGATAAGACCTCACAATCTGCTGAGCACGAGAGGTCAGATAAGATGAAGGTCTGTCTTTCTCTCCCTCTCAAAGTCAATGGCATTCAAAAGAACTTGGTTGTCTCACAAAGATGAAAAAAAGTTTGTTACAAGACCCTTACAGTTGACTTTGAGTCCTAACATAAGACAGCTCTTTCCAAAATCTCTTCCCTAAGATTCTCTGTGAAAGGAGCTCCCAGCTGTTTGAGTGGTTTTGCCCAAACCTGGTTGATATAAGCTCTATCTCCTCGGAGCCTTTCCAATCTGAGCTTTTAATTCTCTCAGGCTGTACCAGCCATCTACTTGTGTGCCCATTGGTTGCACATGTAAAAAGACAATGAAACCCAATGTAAGAAAAGAAATGTCTCCTCCAAATATGTGTGAAAGGAACTTCTGTAAGTCCATTACTAAATGTTGATTGTTAAACTCTTAGTAATGAGACATTATGAGACAGATGCATTCAATAAGTATTTCTGTCCTGGTGCATCAAAGCTGGAGGAAGTATGAGTATCATATGCTGCTGATGAAATATTTTCTAGTCTAACAGTCAATTGGGAGACTACTAGTCATCTCAGATTTGTTTGATTCAGCAAGTCTGGTTTAAATGTCCTCAAGTATCATAAGGCAGCAACTAAGGAACTTACTTTTTCTTCTAGGTAAGTGAATGTTGTGCACATACTCAAAAAAAAAAAAAAAAGGGAGGAACAACTTAGACAATTGTCAGCTGGCTATCCCAGATCAGCTTTTGCTTGGCAGTGGTACACAAGAAATGGTTGCTACTGAAGGCAGAGTTAAAAATCTGTACCAACTACTATGCCCTCAGGAAAGCTGGAGCTTGTCAAATCAATCCGATTTCATTCAAAGAAAAACTTTTCAAGGTTGGAGGTCTGATAAATCAATGCTATGATTGTAATTATTTTTTTAAAACAGCACTTTCTAAAGGATCTACCAGATCTCAATATAGACAATTATCAACGGGTAGAGATTTTCTGGAAGGGAAGCCATCCTTTCTCCTTTCCACCCAGCATGATCTATATTTAAATCACAAATACCATCTCAATGATTACTAATACATTCTTTCAGACAACACAGACTGGGAGATATTGAAGATGAGGGTACTCTTGTACATGAAGGTGGTCTGGCTCACTTTATAGCTGGATTCAACCAAATGCAGACAAACGCAGGTTCATATTTAGAAAGAGAAGTGTATAAACTAAGTCTATAGGATGAAGCACTGTATCATGAGAAGCATGAAAAGGACTTGACACAAATATCAATGGTCTGTGAATTCTTAAAAGAGTTTTGTGTTTAAAAAGGCTGATATGACCATTGGGAAAGATAGAGGTCGGGTTCAGGACTGGGAAGGAGATATTCCGTCTGTACGAGACAGAAGTAGGGCCACTGTTGTAGTGGCCGGTGGAGTGGATGGAGAAGCCAAGGAAGGAATTGTTAAAGAATCAGGACCTTTATATAAGGTACACTTATTCCATGATTGTTTCGTGATGGATTACCCCAGAAAACAGCTTCCAAAAGCATTTCCACTGAACAGCAGAAGATCATGCAGCTCCTCTGTTGGATCTTCCCTCAAGTCATGTTTTCTGGACTAGGTTCCAGGAGAAAACAGTAGGGGTTGTAGCTTTCTGAGGCAAGTTTCATGTTGGATACCTGCCCTTGTGCTGTGACGTGCTGCCTTGGCTAATAAATTGTGACCTGTGTGGTTATACTGGTCAAATGCTTTCTCAGCCAGAGCAATTCCCAGCAAATCAGCGGGCTCCTTTCACAGTGCCCATCTGACAAGCACCGGGTAGCGCACAGATGGTTTAGATCTAAGAAAGAATGCTGCATCAATGCTGTATGTGTGAAATGTTTCAATTATTCCTAAAATATTTTTAACGTGTTCCAGATTTATCAGGCAAAATGTTTAGGAAGTAATTGGCGTTTATTCTGGTTTTCATTTTAGTGAAGTGTATTATAATAAACACATGTTCAAAATACATTTTAGGTATCTCCAAATATTTATAAAGTATCCATAGGTGGAAATCCCAAGGTCATCACAGTAGCTTTATTTTCCAGTTTGTTTACAGGGAGATTCATGATTAAGAGCTATGGGGTTGGTTTTTTTTCTGTCTGCACTGTGAATCCTTTTACACCTGCAGAGACAGTAGATAGCCTATTGGTTTTACCTACAGAGATATGACTAAACTTTCTTCCAATGCAGAGGCTGAATTTAATTCTGCCTTACATTATTGCCTGGAATAATAAAAAAACTACTAACAGCATTTCCAAATAGATATGTACATCTGATATTTAGTATCTGATCAGTTTACTGGTATTTGCCTACCATAATTAAAAGATGAATTAAATAGATGTCTATCCAAAGTAATGCTAGTTAGGAAATCGGAAGGAAGATGGTATCTTGCTCCCTGAGGTGCACTCTGGGCTTTTGCAATAAGAACTAATCACTCTGTTGCAAGCTTTGCAACCTGTTTTGAGAAATACTGACAAGTCTTGGAGACACTGCCTACTAGGGAAGCTTTTCCACTTGTTTTAAGACAAAACCAGGCTTCTTTTTGCTGATTCTCGTGATGTCCCTGGTGATTTCAGGGGGCAAAAAAAGCAACACATTTTCCTAGCCTGAAGCCTGGAAAATATTGCACTCTGAAATTCCCTAGTTACTGTAAGTGAGCTCATTTTAGTTTTGGGTTTGTTTTTTGTTTACAATTACATCCAAAGTTTTAGCCAAGCAAGTCTCCTTGACACAGCAAAGTCTTGCATCAGCTAAGACATAGCTTGGATTCTGTGCATTTCTGCTGAGTCCAACATATCTACTCCCACTCTTGCCCTGGTTGTTAGGGACAAGCATGTTTTCCTTTTCAGCTATAGCTGTAGAATAGTTGTAGTGGTGTTGGGATGAGAGGTGGGACACGCAGGACTCTGAGAGCAGAGAGTTTTGCTGGCAGAGACCTCCTTCCAGTGCCAGACCAGCAAAGGAACAGCCAGTGCCATCCATGGAAATAACTACAAACATACTGACTGAACCACAAATACCAGATTCCCACAGAATACCATCACATACAAACACAGGCACATACTGTCCTTTTTCCAATTAAAAATACAAGTTTGTGTGGTTTCAACAGGTAGTACAGAGCACAAGGGAACATTATGAAAGATCAAAGCTTTGGGGTTTTTCATCATTGCTGCTCTCCTCTCCTCATCTCCCCCCACATCTCCCCCCAGGCTTTAATAAAAATGCTAAATTTAGCTCTGTTACAGGGTTAACTCCAATACTAAGCAAAATCTAGATATTCCTGGCACTGACTGTCTGCTGCTGTTCTCTTAGTAAATACTGACATTTCTGAAAGACAAACTATTTCTTCAAATTATCATTTTCCTGGAGGACTGCTGAGGTGTCTGAGGACTTGAGGAAGGCCAGTGTCAGTCCAGACTCCAAAAAGGGCAAGAAGGACAAACTGGGAAATTAGAAGCCAGTCAGCCTTATCTCTCCAAACACATGAAGGAAAAGATGGTTATCAGGGGTAGTCAACGTAGATTCACCAAGGGGAAATCCTGTTTGACCAACCTGATGCCTTCTACGAGGGCATAACTGGCTGGCTAGATGAAAGGAGAGCAGTGGGTGTCATCTACCTTGACTTCAGCAAGGTTTTTGAAACTGTCTTCCATAACATTCTCATCACAAAGCTCAGGCAACGTGGCTTGGATGAGTGGACAGTGAGGGGGATCATGAGCTGGCTGAATGACAGAGCCCAGAGGGTGGCGATCAGTGGCACAGAATCGAGTTGGAGGCCTGTGGCCAGTGGAGTTCCACAGGGATGGGTTCTGGGGCCAGTCTTGTTCAACATCTTCATCAACGACCTGGATGGGGGGACAGAGTGTACTGTCAGCTAGTTCAGTGATGACACCAAACTGGGAGGACTGGCTGATTCCCCAGAGGCTGTGCTGCCATGCACTGTCTGTAGACTTTGAAGTAAGAAGAGCTGGGGACAGCAAATGACTTGTGAACCTGGAAAGATGTTACACCTGGGATTAAGAATAGCCTTTGTCCATGATGATGTTGGACTCCTTGTTTCCTTTGAAATACAGACAGCAATGCCAAAAGCTGAAAGATAGCATTTCAGAAAAAGGAGTTCAGTGAAAAAAGATACTTTTTTTTTAATTTATCAGTATTAGTATTCCAGACTTCAGCCCATGAAGCCAACAGCTGTGGTCCATATTGAGAACGTCTATGTAAAAGATTATGACAAATTAGTGCAAAGTTGGTTACGGTCAGGTTTTTCCAGTCATTTTGTATAATAGTTATTTGTATAATAGTTTATCTGATATGATAATGAGAATAGACAGGTTTTATATATAGGGTTTATATCTATGCATCATGAAGCAGTATAATCAAGATAAGGCAAAGAGTGATCCAGACATAATTCCCTCTGCAGTTGAATGGAAAGACCCATCTCAGTCTAAGATCAGACTTCACTTTTTCAGATGATGTATGTCAAGTATATGGTGAATTTGGGATGCAGAGCACAGGTACAGAACTAGCCAGACAAACAGCAGTGCGGGCACTTACTGTGCAATAAAGCATCTCAAGCTCTTCTGCTGAACAGGTGCAGCAGGTCTGTGTGATGCCCACCACAGCGCTTTTCTGTCTGATGAAGCATCATGCAGAGTCTGGAAAAGGCAATGGCCTAATTGGCCTCTACTGAAAGCTGTACCAAAGTAGCTCTGACAATAGAGACAATTTATGTACATAAGCATTAGTTGCATGCTTTCTAATTGCAGCATCAGGCACTTAATACAGCCATTAATGTAATACTTCTACACCCCCATAAGTTTACTAACTGCACCCTACAGGGGCTCACGTTAACACTTAGTAAATAGACTATTCAGAAAATGGCATGGTAAGAGTTACACCTCCAAGTAATATTCTATAGAGCTGCATACAAATTGTAACCACATTTTCATAAGTGATAAAATGTTTTATCCTCCTCTGAAAAACAAATGCCACAAAAGCCAAATGCAGCTCACAGTAACAAAGGAAAGGAGGGATATATCTGGGCAGGATTTGAAAGTTTTGAATTCACATTGTCAAGTTATATAGGAATATATACTTATATAGGAATATTCCTATATACTTATATAGGAATTAGGCACCTAAATACCTTTGTGGATCTGGAAAGAAGTTCTCAGCCACAAAATATGGACAGGCAAATGTAAGAAACTTCAAAGTTGCTAATGTGTGGTTCTACTTTAAGGACCAGCTAAATGAAACTGGCACCACTAAGAAGTTGGTAAGATTCCTGAACTTATTCCATCTGCCATGCTTGTTGAAGTGATGAAAAGCCCTTCTTCTGAGACCGGTTCTAACTACACCAGCATGAAAAGGATGTTCCAAGTTCCAGTCCATTGCATTCATGTGGCCCCTTTCACTTGCACAGCTGTGACAGAGCGTTTCATTCCTTCTGCAAAGCCTTTATCTCTGGTAATATAAAACAATGAAAAAGAGGAAATGTTAGAAAATGCAAAAGACTGCTTTTTAAAACAAAAGGTTTTTAAAAAAATGTTTTGCTGAGCAAATCACTTTAAAAGAACATCAGTGATGTAACTAAGAAAATATGGAGAAAAAGGGAAAAGTTAGGAAAACTGTTCCCTCTTATCCAGTGTGATATATTTCAAAGGGTTAAAAACTTCAAATCATATAAGTAAAAAAACCCAAAGAATGGCTTTGATTAAAAAAAAGGAATTCAGAAGAAAAAACAAAAAGAAAAAAAATTTGAAAGTTTCTTTGTGCATGTGTCCTCACTTTTGGGACACTAAGAGACCTAAGCATGGTTTTCAGCTCTAAAGTTAGTTTTCTCAGCAAAAATCTGTCTAATTCCTAGCACAACTTTGAGAGAAATTTGGCCAAAGAGAAATTATTCATGTGGAATAATTTATTATAATTTATTTCCCTATGATGAGAAAGCTGTTTTGTGATAATTGTTCTTCTGCATCCTCTTCCCATGAAGACAGGGATCTTCTAGACTTCAGTGTCTCCACTACTACAGATTAGAACTGTTGCACCTTTTTGGGGTTTTCTTTTTTTTTTTTGTAAAATGTATTAATTGAACCCAATTATATTATTTACAGAATCTTTCATCAAAATAGTAGGAAACACTAGAAGAAAAGAAGGGCAGAGTAAAGAAGAGAAGAGAAGAGAAGAGAAGAGAAGAGAAGAGAAGAGAAGAGAAGAGAAGAGAAGAGAAACCTAAAAATCTTTGAAGCTATCTTCCTGAAAAAAAGCAGGAAATTATTGATTCATTGTCTGGAAAAGAGTGCATATTCCCTTAGTTAAGGTTATAAGAGGTGTATTTGGAAGTAACATAAACATTTATGCTATGGGGCATATTCACAGACAGTTAGATGGACAATTTATGAACAATAAGTTTGTCATTCACTTGCAAAGTTTCTCCCGTCGTCTAAAATTACTGACACTGCTCAATCAGGAGATCTGTTGGCCTGAAAGGATATGTCAACCTCTTTTTCTTTTTTGATGAAGCAGCTCTACTGTAAATACCTGCACGAAAAATGAAAACCACACCTAGAACTTACCACCTCCTAAAGCTTCTTTATTTCTCATTTAATTCCTTCTCACTGCTGCCTCTAGAAACATACTGCCAGCTCAGCATGGTAATGCCATTTCTGTTGACAACTTGCAGTAAGATTGAGTAGAAATGCCTACTCCAAAACCTATTCAAACTTCATAGACACCCTCGGTAAGCTTGGGATCTCAATCTTTGAGTCTGAGCTCAGGACAATTCTTTCACCATTCCTCCAAAACAACTGGAGACCACATGGCAGGTAAGAGAGGAGTAATCTCATTTTACCACTAACCCTCTCTTTTGGCCAAAGAAGTAATTCCAATTGCACAGCCAGTGGCTTTTCAAAGCATGATGCTCCTCCAAGCAGGCAGAGCAGATGAACATATTGGTGTGAAATTCCTTTATGCATCATCTCTGCATCATCTCTGCTGGAGTGAGTTAATGCAGCTGCTTCTTTGGGGACTCGGAAAGGGAACTTGCATCTCTGAGCTGCACTAGTGGGAAACAATTCCCAGGCCAGCCCTGCCTTTTCTCTGTGGGTGATCGTCAATCAATTCCAGGTGCTGCTCACCAAGTTCAACATGTACCAAAATTCTCATGGCTGAGCTGGTGCCATTCTGAGACTTTGCTCCATTTGAACAAAGCTGGAAGTTAACTGTGCTAGAGAGCTTGTGCTTACACATGGGAACAGTCATTTTGTTACCAGCCTCAATATGCTTCAGCATCTGACCTACCCTCCTATTTACAATTCTTCCCATCTTTCATTCCAATTTTATATCCTCATTCTCCTGGGAGTCTTTTCCAAAATATTTTATGGGCAGAGGGGTTCTGGAGTATGGTGCCAATGCATAAGGCAGTACCAGCTGTCAGCCTGCCATTGCAGCATGAGTTCAAAAATTACTGGTGTGTTGCTTCCATGTATTCAGCAGCAGCTACTTCACCACCAGCTCTGTGAGGGTAACTTCTGCAGAGGACTGCTCCTCAGCCAAGATCTATCTCCCTGTGGTCAGTAGAGACACATACTTGTTGAAGGATCCCAGGAAGCAAGTCATGCTGCCAAAACAGGTCTTCTTTCTGCCTATACTGCTGGCACTGGGAACCCTGACGAGTCAGGGTTTCTTTACGAGGGCTTTGGGATTAGCTGTTAGGAAAAGCAGGCAGCACTGCTCCTTGGGGCAGTAGTACTGCCAGTATGGTTGAGTTGTCATTGTTCTCTTTAAAAAGAATGAGATGGAAGGCAGGGTATCGATTTTCCGGCCCTGATTGAACATCCTCATCAGTGGTTAGGACTGTACATGTATCAATGAAGCAAACACAGCCTTGAGCACTGGTTTGGGACTGTCCCACACTTGCCACCATAGAATCATAGAATTGTTTCATCTGGAAGAGACCTTTAAGATCATTGATTCCAGTCTTTGTCCCAGCCCTATCAAGCCACTAAGTCCAACATCCACCTGTCTCTTAGACCCCTCCAGGGATGGTGACTCCAGCACCTCCCTGGGCAGCCCCAATGCCTGACAACTCTTTCAGTAAAGAAATTCCTCTTCAGATCCAGTCTGAGGTTCCCCTGGTGCAACTTCAGGCAGTTTCTTCTTGTTCTTGTGCTTGTTACTAGAGAGAACACACCATCTCCCACCTTGCTACAAATTCCTTTCAGGTAGTTGTTGAGAGCAAGAAGTCTCACCTGAGCCTTCTTTCCTCCAGCCCGAGATCCCTCAGCCATTCCTCATAGAAGATGTATTCCAAATACTTTCCTAGCTTGGTATCCCACCTGTGGATCCTCCAGCACCTCAATGTCCTTCTTGTAGAGAGGGCCCAAAACTGGACGTGGTGTTCAAGGTGCAGTCTCATCAAAGCCGAGTACAGGGGAATGATCACCTCCCTGCTCCTGCTGACAACACTGCTCCCTCTCTGCAACAGGACAAACATGCTCTCTTTGTGTGGCAGCCACCTACTCTTAAAGCAAAGACAAAGCTCTGGTCCATATGCTGTTCCAACCTTTGGGTGCCCAGCAGCAAATGAAGGGTGGTCCCTCTTACAGACATACCACAGTTTAGTAGTGAGGGAATTATCCCTTCCATGGGGACCTGGCGGTTCAACTTGTGGTCCCCTCAGCCAGGCTTGATAATTTTTTTAATTGCCTTTTACCTCATCAGCAATACTGGTTGTGGAAATGTTTTCTGACAACCTGACAAAGATTACATCGAGCAGGAAAAAAAGTGAAGGGGATGTGAGTGAACAGAAAGAAATGCAGCCTTCCTCATGCCGTGGCAATTTCTTAACTTTGAGAGAAACAGTGTTTGCAATTTTCACAGGGCATTAGTCTAATTTGTCTGAAGATCTGTTTGTGATTTGTGGGAGATGTTTGTTAAAGCAGAGATATAAAAGGTAATTCTAGGATTTAATCCTCAGGGTTTTAGCAAATAACCACTATCTTTTAATAGGAAGTGGGTGGCATGTTGGTTGTCAACTCTAATTTTTTCCTCTATCCTGAAAACCTTCTCCATACTTTTTCTATTATCCTGTACTACTAACTTTTACAAGACTACAGGATCTGCCTTTTACACAGGATAAAACCAGAAGGTAGAACCTTCAACAGAGATTCATCATGTTTCAAGAAAGCATATGGGAAAGCGCCAAAGCAGAGGACAAAGCTAACATTGAAAAGACGCTCTCAGAACACCCATTGCTCCTGTGGTTTATGCATTATTGCTGTTTTCCAAGAGATCTGGATTTGATGTCTTGTCCTTTGCTTTCTGGGGCAAGGAAAAACTCATAGCTCTTTGAGAGTGGAGAGGGATGTTAAACAAGGAAAGAAAAGACCTACGGCAAAGATCAAAACAAGAAAACAATGCATAGAAAAGCCAAGAGGACCAAGAAGACTCAACCCTACCATACCTAACAATAATTTTTAAAGGCATGAGTTTGTTCAATATGTTGTTTATTCATCCAATTTCTTGTAATGATGAACAGCTTTAAAATTGGCATAGAATGTTAATTCATGTTTTATATATAGAATAAATGATAGGCAGCTGTGGGCCAGGGGGCTGTTGGGGGCTCTCTGGCACCAGAGAATGTACAAGCAAAGGAACATAACTCAGGATCTCTGTTAACAGTGTGAGAAAGCATATCTTGCAGATTAAGTAGTTCTTTCTACCACATAATGAAAGTATGTGGGTGCGACCTTACTATTGTGATCTAAATTAATTGTACAAGTTTGGCTTGTATTTACTCAGTGTTGGAGAAGTCTTTCAGTAGTGTTTGAACACTTTTGAATATAGAATTAGCTTTTCACCAGCCCTTATCACCAATCAGGCCTTAGGCTGGCAAATTACTTCCTAAATGCCTTGAGAAGCCAGAAAGAATAAAGGCTATTTTTTTCACTGTACTGCTGAAATGAAAGACTGAGATGGATCCACCAGCCCTTAGAGGGTCAGCTAAGGTCAGTGTGGTCACCCTCTGCTTTTTTGCCAAAGAATAAAAAGTTAGTCCATGAGGATATTTCCACATTTCTCTCCATGAGAGATGGAATCAGATAATTACTTTGGCTCAAAAGACTTTTAAGAACATCAAGTCCAACCACTTGGCTGTGCCAAGCCCATCACCAAACCATGTCCCTCAGTATCTCATCTATGTGTCCTCTAAATATCTCCAGGGATAGTGACTCCACCACTTCCCTAGGCAGCCCCTTCCAGTGCTTAACAACCCTCTCAGTGAAAAAGTGCTTCCTCATCTCCAAACTAAACGTCCCCTGGAACAGCTTGAGCCCATTTCCTCTTGTTCTACATTTCATTACTAGATGGGAGGCAGAGGCATGATTTGGTTTCCACACTGAGAAATCTACACCCTCTGCACAAAAATTGCATTAAAGCCAGAATAAGTTATCCAGTAAAAACCAAATCTATGTGCATCTTGCAGGAGCTTGAGCACTGGTGGAAAAATGCCACTTACCCACACTCAGCAAAAGGTCTATCTTCAGTTATGAACCACATGGGTGAACACGGGCAGACTGAGAATGAGTGTGGGTTCAGACTGTGGTTTTGCACCACATGTGTGAAAGGAGTGTTGTTTGAACAGGACAGTATGAAAGTTTGCCAGTCAACTCAGCCAGGTGAGTTTCTTGAATGGGAAAAGGATTGAATGAAGGGAATGCAAACCAACATCTAATAAACCCAGTGATGGGCAGGAGGGAGGATTTTAACTGAAAGAACATGCTTTCAATCTTAGAAGAAGTCTTAATTCCAAAATTCATTCAGGGAACTCTGCCAGACACCAAAATAACCATAGACTCCCTGGCACTTTGTGCAAGAGCTATTAAAATAGCTCGGTAGTTATTTCTGGGTCAAATAGTTGCTGAAGACAAATGTCCAGTGCCAGTGTAGTGGTTTTGTCTGGGCCAGGTTTTTGGTAGTGGGGGAGGTTACAGGGGTGGCTTTTTTAAACAAAGATCTTCCAGAAACTTCCCCTGTAGCTGACAGGGCTAATGCCAATCAATTGTAAGGTGGACCCACAGCTGACCAAGGCCTGGCCAATTAGTGACTGAGGCAACACCTCTGTGATTAACGTATTTAAGAAAGGGAAGAAGGTGCTGGGCAGTTGTTAAACTGCAGCAGCAAGAGGGAGTGAGAATAGCTCTGCAGACATCAATGTCAGTGGAGGAGGAGGGTGCTTAGGCCCTGAAAAAAAGACTGCCCTGAGGTGAGAACCATGATGAGGTAGCTGTGTCCCTGCAGCCCGTGGAGGCTGTGAAGGAGCAGAGACCTACTTGCAGCCCTTGGAGGAGCACATAGTGGAGCGGAAGGAAGGAAAGTCCTTGGAAGGGTGGGGGGAGGTATTCTAAGATTTGATTTTATTTATGCTTTTTCCCTGCTCTGTTCTGATTCTTCATTAATAAATCAAAGCATTTACTTAGTGACAGGACAAATGGGTAATGGGATGAAGCTGGAACACAAAAAGTTCCATTTAAACATAAGAAAAAACTCTGTCAGTGTTGAGATGAGGGAGCCCTGGCATAGGCTGCCCAGGAAGGGTGTGGAGGCTCCTTCTCTGGAGGTCCTCAAAACCTGCCTGGACACGTTCCTGTTTGACCTGATCTAAATGGTCCTGCTTTGGGAGGAAGGTTGGACTAGATGATCTCTAAAGGTCCCTTCCAACTCCTACCATTCTATGATTCCTTTCTCTCCAAGTTGAGTCTGTGTTGCCTGTGACACTAATTGCTAAGCGATCTCCCTGTCCTTATCTCAGCTCACAAACCTCTCGTTATAGTTTTCACACCTCTGTCCAGTTTAGGAGGGGGAGTAGTAGAACAATTTGGTGGGCACTTGGAACCCAGCCAGGGATAAATCACCACACCCATTCAAATCCTGATCTTGCCTACAAATAAAACTCATCTATTAACATGTATCCTAGAATCACATAATCATAGAATGGTAGGGGCTGGAAGGGACCTCTAGAGATCATCTGGTCCAAACCCTTGCTAAAGCACAATAACTTTGATTAGATCACACACAAGTTCAGTGATGTTGGGAAACCTCCAGAGAAGGAGACTCGACAATGTCTCTGGGCAGCCTGGTTCATAAGGGCTACTTATGTTTACAACTATTACTATAAGTTTTTTGCTTCAGGATTGACTGGAGATGATGTCAAGGTGATGTATCAAAAAGTCTTGGTGACATATATTGATGTGTTTGAATAAGCAGATATTAATTCATTTGAGGCTATATATGGCACTTGGGCTAGTTGCTAGGTAGCCTCAGGATGAGGTTAAGGAAAAAGTTGCAATTTGTCTGCACATCCTTGCATTCTTGTTTTGTGAAGAAGAGACAACTAAACTTGGCTTAGGTTTATATTGCCATACTGAGCTATCTGTAGGCTTAGCATCACCAGTAAGTCTTGAGAATGAGTCAGGGACAGGCTGATGAACTGAGAGAGGTGAGTCAAAACACTCTAATGAGCTTGTGTTAAATGTTGCCTCAGCATTGCCCAGTGAGTCAGTGTTAGCAATAGGAATATATGGGTCCAGAGATTTCAGCCACGTGGCACCCCCAAGGCCAGTGGAGCTGGGCCAGGGAGGTAATGGGGCCAGCACAGACCCTGCAGACACCAGGCTGGTCTGCAGCTGAAGGCATGCATCTACTCAGATTGTGACAACTACTTCTGGGGAAAAAAAAAAAAACACTCTAATAAACAGAAGACAAAAGATCCAAGGAAAATTCTGTCCAGGGCCAGCTGGGAAGAGTAGCATCAGGGGCCCAGACTACAGTCTTCCTCTGAGGCTCTCCACAGAGCAGCAGCTGGCGAGGACGAAGAGGATGATTTTCATCATGCTTTTTCCCTATTAGAATATCATGTTCATTGGTACCCACTCAAACTCTTTAAGGGGTACTCTTGTTTATGATGGTATTGGAGCTGAATGGAGTATACTAATCAAGTGCAAATGTTTCACATTGACTGGTCATTAAGTTTCTGTGTGTACAGATATTATGGGATAACATTTACTGAGTAGCTGCTATTATTATAATTACTATTAACTTTTCTGTGCACTATGTTCACTTTCCTGTAATATAAACTAAACCGTACAAACTAAGAGACAAAGAAAGAGGAGCAGAGGAGGTCAATTCCCACAGCAGTAGGAATTGCTTCCCATGAGGCCCTGTCTTG
The DNA here is from genome assembly GCA_013401255.1 of Urocolius indicus. NCBI lineage: Eukaryota > Metazoa > Chordata > Aves > Coliiformes > Coliidae > Urocolius > Urocolius indicus. The sequence continues at coordinate 351,974 of WBNH01000953.1, forward strand.
ACAGCGTTGCCAGGATTTGCAGGTGCAGGGCCATGAAAATAACAGCAGAACAACAGCATAAAAACAATTAAAGTACTGCCAAAGAAAGTCTGGAAAACACTGCCTCATCAGCTTCAGGAAAAGATTTTGAAGCTGCAGACCACAGGCTCCAAGCATTAAAAAGGCCAAGGCAATGGAGTACTTAAGGCACCGTGCAGCTCACGTGTAAGACAAGCACTGTTTTGTTGCAAGGTGACAAGTCCTGGAAATTTCTCTCCATCTCTCTGAGGAGAGATCCATCTCCCAAGCCTGTCAATAAGGGACATAAACAGGGTCCCTTGCAGCAGACGGTGACAGTGCTTGGGGTCTGTGATGGGTCAGAAACAGTTCGTTTGAGTAGATCAAGGCTTTTATGAATTACGTCTGCCTAGCTTAGATGTAGGTTTTCCTGGTCCCAAAAGTCTTCTTCAGTACTTAGTCCTGAGCCTGGCAGGCGTCACCGTTCCTGGCCAAAGGAGAGGCTGGATTTAGGTGTCTTAGCCAGACTGGAATCAGTGAGTTACATTTAGGAATCTCTGATGGTCTATTTCCAGGTGTGTCGGGGGCAAAAAAAAAAATATAATCTTTTTTTCTTTTTCAAGATGGGTGTGACACGGTGTATGTGTGGCTACTTAACTAAACACACGAGCCCCAGACCTACTCCTTGGCTATTTGCAGTGAAACTAGAGGTTGCAATATGATAGCAAGTCAGAATGAAATGGGAAATAACCTTTTTCCCTCCTCTGAATACAATCTGTCAAACACTATTCCCCCACATATATGATTACTGATTTTACACTATTATTTCATTGTGTTAGAAAGATTCTTTGAAACATGCAAATGATCTTTACCAATACTCTAAGCTACCAGTCTCCATCCTGGTTACTGTATATCTACTGCCAAGACATTGTTTTGGTAACAGTTAATAATCAGCTGTCTGGACTACCTCACCATAAACATTACAGGGTTTCATCACTCATGTTTTATTTAATTCCACTTGTCATCAAGGTCTATTATTGGAGCCTTACAATTTTGTTGAAGAGAGCTGATTTTTACTACTGTTGAAAGCTCCTCTATGTACTTTTTGCACTTTATTCTCCTGAGCTAGGACCCTTTTCTTCTGGTTCTCAGGTTGACATAAGATGTTTATTCAAATAAATTCATTAGATGATTGACAAGCTATAGATGTCCCTGGTGGAATATGCTTGAGATGCCAGGGAGGAAAAAATGGAAAATGCATGAGGCTAGCTAATGGCTTGGAATAAATACAACCACCTGTCTTTAATTCTACATCCCTTGTTTACCATCCTAATAAGGTACATCACAGCTGAAGAAGGTATAAATTGAAATTATTCTTTCCCATGTGCATCTTCCTTTGTTCATTGCCCTGATTTTGTCCTGTTGTGACAGCCTGGAAGCATGCAGTGTAGATGAAATGGCTAGTTGTCTGGAATAAACAAACTGGTTAAAATGGTCAAGGATTGAAACAAAAGACTGGAGGAGCAGGTCCTTCAAGCACTGCTGAGAGTCTCAGATGACACCATAAAGCGAGCACTTCAGCCCATGATAAGCAGCGCTGGATTTGCCACTCACAAACTAGCTCTGCTCTGCTTTTCTCCAGTCCCTTGGCTCTGCTTTTCCTCTCTTGCCAGAAGGAAGGGCTGTAAAGGAAAGACTAGCAGTAGGCAAAGAGAGTGCAAGCTGCACTCCTGAGGGTTCCCAGAGAGAAAGATTCAGGTTACTATGCCAAGGAATGGTTTCCAATGCACAGTGAACCAGTTCCAAACTGAAGGACTCCTGAAGAGGCAGTGGCTGAGATGGAATGAGGCTCTCACATTCCACCAGCCCCAGAGATCCACAAGTTAGATGTTTTTTGACCACAAATTCCCTTGGAGACCTGAGAATCCCCTTATCATCAAAGTTCAGTCAGAGATAGTGCTTCTGAAAGATAAGACAAATCAACGTTTTTCTGGTAGAACAAGTAAAAGATCTCTTTGCATAGGTCTGTGCTTGGTAATACTTCAATGTGCAAGCAGTGAAATATATGAATAAATATATGAACAAAATAGGAAAAGATATTTATTTCCTTAAAGTTGACAGCAGATGCTACAGTAAGTATGTTTTTCCATACAATCTCAGTATACTGACGTACCTAGGTCTAGGCTATTGTTCTTACACTGCATTCAGGCACTATCAGACAATTCTTCTCTGCAAGACACACAATCACATTAACATGGTCAAGAGTCTGGAAGAGTAACCTTCCTACTCGGAGTGTGTATATTATCAGTTCAGGTGCAGTACTGTGTTATGCAATTGCCACTATATGCCTCCAAACTGATGAGCTTCTGGCTTGCTCCGAGTGCAGGTGGAGCAGAAACACTACAAACTGTGTTTGTCCATGCAGAAGTCTCCCACCTTGAGGCTCTTGAACAAGTTTTGCCAAGAGAAGCAAACAACTTTTTTCTGTAAACCACAGTTCTTTCTGTCTGTCCTGTGATTTGTCCCTTCCCTGTTGTTCTTGACCTTTCTCAGATTCAAAGCTGTGTCTCTAGGCACAGCACTTGGAATAATCACTGATTATCACTGAGCAAAGAGAAGTCTTTTGTACTGCAGAACTGATTTGCTTTGCCTATGGAGTTTTCTTTTCTCGTTTTTGCTTTATTTGCGTTATTTGCTTCTATCTTGGATTTCTTCTCTCCAGACACTGTCTTTAGTTTTCCTTTTCTCATGAGCACTCTTCATTCCCAAATAATTTCTCTGCATTCGATCTGTGTTTCATCCCAAAATTCTGTCATTTGTGATCTTATTAGATTGGTCATGCTGCAACACATTTCCTTGGTCATCACAAGGCAATGAGGAGCCATGACACAGAATCTTACCTCTCTTCCGAAGGAAGTGTCCTGGGTCTGGACACACCCGTGTTTTGGTCATGCATGGTGGAGACCCTCCCTGACCAGATGCTTCCCCAGCATGGTGATGCCTTACTGGTGATACATACACGAAGTTCTATGTGGTTTAGCAACTCTCCCTATGCCTCCTACATATTACATTCAATTTCCTAGGTCCAGAAGAGCTAATATCAAGTCAGAGAGTGACTGGGGAGAGCTGGTGGACAGTAAACTAACCACGAGCCAGCAATGTGCCCTCGTGGCCAAGAAGGCCAATGGCATTTTGAGGGGCATCAAGAAGAGTGTGGCCAGCAGGCCAAGGAAAAGTGCACCTCTCCCTCTGCTCTGGCTTGGTAAGGCCACATCTGTAGTTCTGTGTCCAGTTCTGGACTCCCCAGCTCAAGAGGTACAGGAAACAGAATCCAGCAGAGGGCTATGAAGATGATGAGAGGACTGGAACATCTCTCTTATAAGGAAAAGCTAAGAGACGTGAGGCTGTTTAGCCTGGAGAAGATTGAGGAGGCATTTCATTAACACTTATAAGTACCTAAAGGGCAGGTGTCAAGAGGATGGGGCCAGTCTTTTTTCTGGAGCACCCAGTGACAGGACAAGCTGGAACACAGGAAGTTCCACTTGAACACGAGGAAAAACTTCTTTACTGTGTAGGTAAGGGAGCTCTGGCACAGGCTGCCCAGAGAGGGTGTGGAGACTCCTTCTCTGGAGGTTTTCCAAACCTGCCTGAACTTATTCCTGTGTGACCTAATTGAAGTGAACCTGCTTTAGCAGGAGTTTGGACTAGATAATGTCTGGAGATCCCTTCCAACACCTACCATTCTGTGGCTCTGTGAAATCAGAGAAATATAAAATAAAAAAGTAAGAACATCACCCTCCTAATAAAAGTCAAGATGACAATGTATGTAAAGTAGCATATCTGAAGGACTACCAGTGTGACTTATGGAGAAGCTACTCTACAAAGATACAAAACTAACACCTGTAGTACCTGTGAAATCCCATCTTGTTCTCCCCTTTGCATATGGCATGTGTGTCTTTTCCCCTCCTTGCTCCTGGTGGATGTATGTAGGGAAACCCAAGGAAGGAAGTCAGAGAAAGCAGCCTTGATGAACATTGCTGCTCAGGGAAGAAAGCCTGAGCCCTTTATCATGTGAAGTGATCTTCTGAAAGGGTAGTCTTGCCCTCCAGAAAGGCCACAGAAGACTGCCACTTATGTGAAGCTGTGAGTAGGACTATTTATGTCATAGAATGGTAGGGTTGGAAGGGATCTCTAGAGATCATCTAGTCCAAGCCCCCTGCAGAAGCAAGTTCACCTAGATCAGGTCACACAGGAACGTGTCCAGGCAGGTCTTGAAGACCTTCAAGGAAGGAGCCTCCACACCCTCCCTGGGCAGCCTGGGCCAGGGCTCCCTCACCCTCACAGTAAAATAGTTTTTTCTCACGTTTAAGTGGAACTTTTTACGTTCCAGCTTCATCCCATTACCCCTTGTCCTGTTGCTAGCTTATCCACAAGCACTCTTCCTTTCAGTCACTCCTAGGTTTGGGAGGGCTGGGTGAATGCTCAGTGACTGCACCCCAGATTTCCAGAAACAGAGTAATGCAGTCTGAATCTGATCAAAACATGGTAAAAAAAAAAAGCACCTCCTGCTCTTTTACTTATATTGTCTAGCATTTACAGCTGAGAAAGGTCTTTCCTTCTAAACAGTGGAGGTACATTGGTTGTTTCGCAGCACATTCTCCTTTTCTTCTGGGCAGCAGAAAGCTTTTGATCAGGAAAGCATGTGGGTCAAAAAAGAAGGGAATCTGGGTCTCCAAAAAGCTGTCTTCCTCTCCTTCAATGGCTGGGCCCAGAACTTTTCAGGGAGATGTCCTTCTTACCTCTGGGGGTAGTTGTGCTCTGGCCCCGTTCCTCTTCCTCTGCTCTCCCCCATGTCCCACAGCTCCCTGCCTGGGCACAGGGCCTTTGAGAAGGCAGGAAGGAGCTCAGTAAAGGCAGGCAAAGGCAGAACAGCTGCAGGAGCAGCTGAGTCAGATGTCAGTGTATTTTGCACAGTTTTCACCAGCCATATTCAGTCTTTCACTGCTGTTTGCGCCAAATCCCATCTCTCCCTCTGGCTCATGGCTCTTCATCTCAGCTTCATTCCTTTTGGCTCTCAGCTCCTGCTGCCTTGTCTCTCCCCTCATGGCTGGGCCAACCTCTCCTGTTCTCATCCTCTCCTCTCCTTCCCTGCTGCTTGCCCTGACTGTTTTGGACACAAACTGTCACTCTCAGAGCCACACAGAGCCTGGCACACTGGGGTCCCTTTTCAGGTGCTGCTGTAATAACCACAGAATCACATCATGCTTATATCTTTATTAGCTTATACAGGAATATACAGTGGTGTTTTACAAGGCCATAAAAATATATCTTAAAGGAAACAAGCACAGGAAAACAGGGGAAGTGGGGCCAGATCAGCTGATGTAAATAAAGGCTGCATTGAATTAAATAGTTCTGAGACTATCTACAGCAGCTTCAGGGCCTGACCTGTGGCTTCTTCCTAAAGTAGGGAGTTGTTGCAGCCTCCATCCACTGTTTTGGCAGACAAAAAACTGAGCTCCCCTTGCCCAGTCAGCAGAGAAGGGTGCTGGCAGGGAGGAGGAGATGGCCCTTAGCTCTCATCTGTTTAGGGGTGAGAGACTCCTGTGTTGCAGCTGTAGAGGGTGATGGTGATGGCCAGTCTGTCACATTGTGCCCAGCAGCTATGAAGAGGTTTCTCCTGTGCCCATCCCTGCTGGATGGTACACAGGATGGGCCCACGCCAGAGCAGGTTTGCTGTACAGACCAGCTGCTGCCTCTCTGGAGCCCAGGAAAAAGCTCCTGTGGCTGGAGATGGGCAGGATTCATAGAATTCACTAAATTATGGCATTTCAGGTCTCCAAAAACTACTTGCGAGGTAAAGTCAGATGCAGTACAGGGCTTTGACTTCCAGGTAGTGGAAAGGAAAAAAAGAAGAAAACAGGGGTAATTATTTGGGAAAGGTACAAAACATTGTATTTTAACATTTCCAGGTTTAAGAAAAAGCTGAATTCAGTACAATTTTACCTGAAACAAGTGTTAAACTTTCCATTCAGCCAAGGAAATAATAAACTTCTGAATCTGTGGGACCTTCTGGATCACAAACTCACTCCCCAGCATGCACAATAAAGCACATTTTGTCTTTCCTGGATCTGTTTTTTGCAAAACTAAAAATTCCAATGGGAAACTTTCAGGAGAGATGGCCTCCCATTGAGGCATTAGAAAGGTCAGAATTAAGATTGAGGCATCAGAATGACCAACCTTCTGTGATGACATAATCAGCTGGCTAGATGAG